>LPNX010585208.1:114088-155044 GCA_001517045.1 Pseudotsuga menziesii
GTATTATTTTCCTTAGGATGCCCATTTTAGACCCCAAAATTCCTCTAATGATTATCCTTGGGAATATGAATATACATAGGGAAACCAAATATCTTTAGGTGACTTACCTCAGGATTTTCTCTAGAGAACATTTCTTCTGGAGTTTTGTTCCTAAGGGCACTGTGGGAGATTCTTTTTTGTACATATACTATTGTTCTTGCTGCTTTTGCCCACAGGTACATTGGTATATCTTGATAATGCATCATGGATTTTACTACATCCATGATGGATCGATTATTTCTCTATACCACACCATTTTGTTGAGGATTGTAGGGAATGGTGAGCTCCCTCTTAATCCCATCTTCCTTGCAGAAATCATTGAATTAATTTGATGTGGAATCTCCTCCATTATCTGATCTTAAAATATTTATTTTCCTCTCAAAGAGGTTTTCTATTAGGGCCTTAAATTATTTAAACCTTTCAAACACTTCATCCTTCTTTTTCAAAAAATATATCCAAGTCTTGCGAGAGTAGTCATCAACAAAGGAAGCATAGTAAACATACCCGCTTAATGAAGTTGTTTGCATTGGCTCACATATATCCAAATGGATAATATCTAAGATCCCTCTTGCTTTGTTGTCACTCTTTGGATATGGATTCTTAGTATTCTTTCCTTGTGCACATCCTTTGCATACACCTTCATGTTCTATCTGAATTTCTGGTAGACAAGTCACAACCTTACTGTTGGAAGAGCTCTATAATGAACATGAGCAAGCCTCTTGTGCCAAAGCTCATATGGATTTATTATACTAGTTTCTAAAGCTGAATATTCATGTCCCTTCAGTTTGTAGAGTCCTCCTTCTTCAATTCCAATTTCTACTTCATCATCTATGGTTTTTCCTTTTGACCACATGAGGACTTTTCCATCTCTGAAGGAAACTCTGGATCCTCTCTTGTCCAAATCTGAAATAGAGAGGAGTTTCTTCCTTATTCCTAGGACATATAGAACATCCTTCATCTTCATGGATTTTCGAGAGTCCAACTTATAGGATGCTTCTCCCATTCCTTTAATGGGATAATGGGAGTCATCTCCAAGCATTACTTTGTGTGGAGAATCTTTTTGTACAAGGCATGATAGTGAGTCCTTGTAACCTATCATGTGCTTGGATGCACTACTGTCTACTAACCAGGTGTCATTTCCTGGTGAGACTGATCCTGTTAGGGCAGAAATCAATACATATTCTTCATCTTTCTTTGCTTCCTCTTCTACTTCTTGATCATTATCTTCAGCAGCATGAACTTGGAATCTTCTCATCTTTTTAACTCTTTCTACTTTCATGGGACAGTTGATGGAAATGTGTCCCATCTTGTGACAAGTGAAGCACTCATAATTTGAAAAATATTTCTTATGTCTTTTGAACCCTTGAGTCTTGTGAGGATGATCATGAATCTTTTTTCTATTATTTCCTTCGGCATGGGTTGTCAAGGCTTTATCTTCATTTTCATTTAGCTTCACTTCTCTGGCTATGATTATTTCTTCTTCTTGGACACATTCTTCCCATAGCTTTCTGAATTTGGTTAGTTTCCTTCTTGAGTAGATTCCTCGGATAAAAGCTTCCCAGTCTCTTGGAAGACCATTTAGGGTGGTCATCACAATTTATGCTTCTTCTACTGTATCACCAATGGCTTCTATCCGATCTCTAATTTGAGCCACTCTTGAAAAGTAAGATTGCATAGTCTCTGAATTTTGAGTCCTTACACTTTTGAGGTGATTCCTTAGAGTCATATTTTTGTTGATGTTTCTCCCTTCAAATAGACTGCAGATGGAATCAAACATTTATTTTGGAGATTCCCTTGATGATACTTGAGGAATCAAGTTATCCTTGATGGATTCAACTATGATCCTTTCAGATATCATCATATCTTTTTTATGCTTGGACTTAGCTTCCTCCTCTTCTAGTTCTTTCACTTCCTCCTTCACAAATTTGTCTAGATCATTCTCTTGAAGGATGAGCATGATCCTATATTTACATGCTCTAAAGTTTTCAGCTCCTTCAAGATTTTCATCTAGCTTGGTTTTCTTAGTCATCTTCGACAAAATGAGAACTTCAAATGGAACAAAGAGGAAGAGTTGTTACTTGAAGAAAATAGTTTTTGGTTGACCTCCTTCTAGAAGACCTAGGGTTTGATGTAGAAACCCTAATAGGGTTGAGAGATAGAAAACATGCACCTCGCTGAGGCGAGGTAGACTGTAACTTGCTTTTCCTGAGATTGATGATGGAGTCTCAGAAAAAATGAAACCCTAGTTTGTCTCGGTAGCAGTAACAGGTCAAAAAGTGAAACTTCTTGGATTTTGGATCTGTCTTCACAGAAAGATGCGGTCTTCAAGGGAAAGTTGAGGGATCCCTCTTTCCTGGATGATTTGTCATGGGATTTGTTCAGAATGACAAATCCTAGTTGTGTAGTTCCTCATTTCAGGGTGGCTCTGATACCATGTTAAGTTTTATCAATTTGCTTAGATGATATCTTAGAACAAATTACTAGAAGATCACTGAAAGAACAACATGCATAGTAAACATAAAAACACAAGAACACAAATATTTTCCTCGAGGAAACCACAAGGGAGAAAACCACGCAAAAATTCCTCAGTATATATCTCAACCAGAACAATGTAAAACCCAGACATCTGCTTCTTACTCCTTTCTAGCACACCAATTCTTCTCTCTCTTGCAAAACTGCTTGACTAAGTCAATACAAATGAAGGGAAGCACCTTCCTATTTATATTCTTCTGTTGACTTGACCTATAACTTGGTGGGGCCGACTTCACTAGCTATTAGGGTTGACTTGTCCAACTGAATATTACAAATAACATTTATTATATTGACACTTGGGTACTAATGACCTGACTTACATTCATAGGTTTACATTGCATCCTTCAATGGCTCTAACAAGACCAAACTCATCTCCAATAGGAGGAATACAATACAACTAGAATATATTCTAAAGTTACATTAGTTTAACACTCCCTCTTAACTAGAAAGGTATTCAACTGTAGTATAAACTACTACTATTAAAACTGTACAACTGACTGGTGAGACTCTATATGTCATAGGAAATTTTGATACAACATCATACATCTTCATCATCGATCTCAACTGGATCTTCTTCTGCAATCATCTTTCTTCAGTCTTCTTTTTTCCATCTTCTGGAACATCTCTTGCAGTATCAACATATGAATGTTGAATCATCTTTTGGATTATCAATCGTTGCTTCATCTTTTGAACCATCTTCTATAGTGTCCGTATGTGAATACTGGATCATCTTCTAAATCATCCACTGGTCAAAATCAGTGTGTGAACATTGAATCATCATCTGCATCATCTGCATCATCTTTATTTTCAGTATGTGAATATTGAACCATCATCATCTGCATCTTCAGTATGTGAATACTGAACCATCATCATCTGCATCTTCAGTATGTGAATACTGAACCATCATCATTTGCATCTTCAGTATGTGAATATTGAGAACATCATCATCTGCATCATAAGTATGACCAATTGTATCTTCAGTATGTGAATACTGAATCACCATCATCTGTAACTTCAGTATGTCAATACTGAAAAAATCATCATCTATCTCTTCAGTATGGAAATTTTGAAACATCATCATCTGCATCAATAATGTGTAAATACTGAAACAATCAACAACATCATTATCATATTAGTGCTAAAAACCAAATCATATCTAGTGCTAGATCATCATCTGCATTACCAACATAGAGATGATGGAACATCATAAACATCATCATCAGTATAGAGATACTGTATCTGCCTCATTAGTATAGACATACTGAAACTATCACAATAAACATCTCAGCATCAATAAATCACCAGTCAAGCATTCCAGCAATCAATTGTAACTATCTCAATAGAAATCAACTGAAACTATCTCAACAATCATCTTAGCAATGAACTATAACTATCTCAACAATCAACTGTAACTATCTCAACAATCATCTCAGCAATCAACAGTGTGACTACAATGTACACATCTCATCAAGCATTTCATCAATCATCAGTATAATCAATAACGACACATACATCTGAATGAGTACAATAATATTGAGTTAATCATCTCAACAATAAGCATACCAATTCTAAACCAATCATCTCAACAGTCATCGGTATAACAATACTGAGCTAACATATCAATAGTCATCAGTATAACAATATTGAACTATCATCTCAACAGTCATCAGTATAACCATATTGAACAAACATTTCATCAATCATCAGTATAAAAATATTGACCTATCATCTCATCAGTCATCAGTATAACCATACTGAACTAACATCTCATCAGTATAACATTACTGAAAGCAAACATCTCATCAATAAAAAATATAGCAATATTGTAACAACCATCCTACCATCACAAGATTCTATGTCTATAAAAAAGTCTACAAAATCAGTAGGCTGCCCCTATAAATTAGTGATTATTTTGTTGAAGGAAGCCCCCTCTTAGAAGAAATTTTCATCTTGAAAAGAAAGTTGATATACATAAGCTTATGCCTTGTTCAACCACTATTGTTGCTTATGTAATTTTCCCAAAAAAGAAGCATGTTGCAAGGTGTTTACCCAAACAACATACATGTTTCCCCAAAATTAGTTGGAATGCATTTCTAAACAACAAGATGGTTTCTTGAACATGTTTTCCTTTAAAGATTTAAACTTGCATGTATACCAGGTTTTAATCCAACAAGAGGGAAACCAAGCAAGATATTTTCCTTTAGATTTGGGTTAATTTAATGCATGCAAAAACACTACCCAAGAAACAACATGTATGTTGTTTTGTTGTTTATCCAAAAAACATACATGTTTCCCACAACTTAGTTGGAATACATTTATGAACAACAAGATGACTCCTTGAACATGTTTTCCTTTGAAGATTTTGTATACCAAATGTCAAACCAATAAGAGGGAATTCAAGCAAAAATTTTTACCTTTAAATTTGGTTTAATTGAATGCAGGAAAAAATTAAAGTCACCACTAGTGTGTATTCGCATGGAATCTAAATGACACCATCTCTAGTGAATAAAGTGAACTCAAAAGCAACAACCATAGTGACAAAAATCACAAAATCTCATGTAAAGAGAAACAAAGCATCTACTAACCAACCAAATAACCAACTCATACTAAAAAGGACACTCAACAATTGGTTGCCCCATAAAATTAGGATTCTTTACTCATGCTTAATCACAATTATGTGTGGTAAGTGAGATATCAAAGATAAATATTTCAATGCTACTAACAAAATTAATTTATTTTCCTAGTCAAAAGGATGTCATCAACAAGTTCTTGAGTTTGGTTGATTCCATAAGTCCATCAAATGATCAACCCCTGGTATGTCTTGGTATGAAAAAAGTTAATGGACACCCCTTTTTACGTTTCATTGCTTGTTAGTGATCTATTACTTAAAAATTGTATGTTGGACTCAGTAGCTTCAATTATTGTTCTGACTTTGTAGGTGAAAGGTCTATATCTTGAGAAACTGCAAGGGTAGTTTTCACTTTCCTTTTCCTTTTCATTTGGAAGTTTATTATACAAACAATATGGCCGAATATGAGGAATTATTTATAGGTCTTGAGTAGGGATGAAAAATGGGAATGAAACTATTGAAAGTGGGTCTTGATTCTAAGTTGATAGCAAATTAGGTAATGGACCTCTTTGAGGAAAAGAGCCTAAGGATCAAGACATAGAGGGATGAATTTTGGGATGAGATTGAATGATTTGAATTATTTTCCATCAATGCAATTTTGAGGGCCCAAAACCAAATGGCATACTGTATGGCTTCATCTGCTACTTGCTTTCATCATGCATGGTTATTCCTCACACAAAATACGGTTGAAGTAGTGTTTTGGATCTTTGTCTCATATAATAATGGATGATGGTAGTTTGGATAAACAAAATTGATTTGGACAAACAAGTACTAGAGATAAATATTGGCTTTGAAGAGACTAATATGATCATCAAAGTTGGTAAGGGGTGTACATAAGAGAAAAGGAAATTGAAAGCCTTGGTAAGGGAGTACAAGGATGTATATGTGTGGTCTTATGATGATTTAAATACCTATGATACTAAGTTGATAAATCATACAAGTCCATTGAACAAGGATGAAAGACCATTCTATCAGCACTAGAAATTTACTAAAGTTTGTGAAGGATTATTCCTAGGTAACAACAAAACCACTTTTGAAGGGAAGACTGGCTTTCTTCTCTTCCGAGAGGGATCTCTCAAAAATATTAACAAGGACAGATATATACAAGTGAAAATGTGTATAGTTTGTAAGATTGGTTGAAACGGGACACAGGACCATTGGGTTGTGGAGTCAAGATGTGAAATATAGATAACAGAACTTTATGCATGGGAAATTTAACACAGAGGCAAGATAGCTACTCAGTCACAGTCAAATTATAATTGTCTGGTGGAAAATGAAGAACATGAACAGACCATCAACACAAAGCATTATGAAATGAATTCTCTATTAATTTTAGAAGAAAGTTTTTGTGGACCTCTGAAAAGAACAGCTAGAGCATGGCAACATGAATTCTAGAACTGTTATACCCTCATTCCAGACGTGAAAGAAAACATAATGAACAGATAAACTGGAAGAAAATTCACATGAGAAAGGAAAATACAGACTGTAACATAAAATAACACATGAATCTCTAGAAAAACTCCAACTTCGGCTCTGCAATTTTATTAAGAAACTATTGAAAACAAACAACTCCAAAATTACTCGGGTTCCAACCCCTTCTCCCTCTACAGGAGGTAAATCTATAATGTCTTAGACCGAATTTAGAATCAAAATTAGTTACAAACCAATGAACAAACTTCTAAGAAAATCGGACGTGGCATATTCTCCGCTATTTACATAAAACATAAATAAATTGTGGGCCACTGAAAATAGGCTTAAAAACCTTTTCTGTATATTTCATCTAATGACAGTTGTACAAAATCTAAGAGAGGTTACTGCGAATAGGTATGTCATGAGGAAAATTCTTCGTGCTATCTTCCTTGATATCTTTAAGGTTGTAATCTTAATTTGTTTGATCCATACAATTGAATTGATTTCCACAGCTCAGATTCGAGAAAATCTGCCATGATCATATCGTGAGTCAGAACTCTGAGTTCCATGTTATCTAAATATGTAAGATTAGGCACCCTAGTACATGCAATTTTGAATTCAAATAATGCTTCGAATTCCTCATCCAATTCATCGAACACAACCGGGCTCGATAGGGTGTGCTACATATCCCCAAATTTGTTGTGATCAAACCTACAAAGGACTAATCTTTCCAGATACTCCTCCCGAGTCAACAACAAAAGAAAGGAATCCCTTTGTTTACCAGTGGTTTAAACAAACTGATCACTTCTTATACTCTATGATTTATGATGTATATCTTCGCTTGCACAATTTCCAACATTTTGTGTTTTCCAATAACTCTCCTGTCCCAGGAGACCACAACAACTTTATCCTGGATACCCATTCTTTTGATTCGGTCTTTGTATAAAGTACTAAAAAAGTTAACATCATTTTGAGCTACCTATATTGGTTTTTTATGCAATGCCTGTTTTATTATCACAGCATTTTTGTTGGCAGTCGTCAAAGCATCCTCCTGGTCAGCAACATAACATAGATACAATCTGAATTTACTTTCTTCTCTAATGATTTCATCCCAGATCATGTGTCTGCCCCCCTGTAAGGCCATTTGGCTAATCACTTGCTTGTTTAATTTGGAATTTTGGTGTATCAATTCATTCATCTTTCCACTAGCTTCTTCTTCTCTTCTTCGTTTTTCAACTCCATGTCTTATAAATTATTGTTTTGCTGCTTTAATCATGTAAGATCTACATCCCTTAGCTTTACCTATGACATAGCATTAGACAAGGAGGTGGTGTCTGTCTCTACATTGGTCATAGTGTCCGGAATTGCTACCACTCCACGTTTCTCTTGTAGCTCCTTTTCCTTGGCTGCTATCATAGCCTTTAAATCCTCTTCACTCTCATTTAGCAACTTAGCCTCCTTCTCCCATTGTTTCTCTTTATCCTCAAGCTTCAAAATTTTGGCTTTGCAATTAGTCAACTCAGTATTTAAAGCCTCTTTTTCCATCTCAAATTCGGTCAACTCAGAAGTCTGAATGAGTCGGGTAGAAGGGATCTTCAATTTCTTCTTGAATATTTGAACTTCCTTTTCTTTTTCATCTAGCATCTTTTGAGCTGCTACTGCTTGGTCTGACTGCCCTTTGCCTTTTAGCAAGTCATCTTGGAATTTATTGAGTTTGACCCTAAGGGCCTTATTTTCAAACCTTTCCTTTCTTAGAAGACGTTGCATCTTCTTTTTACTTAACTCCAGCTTGGACATCTGTAATGTATCCTTTAGCAATCTGGTATTTAAGATATCAATGGTTTCTCTGTTAAGGTGTATGATAGCCGTAGTGGGAATATTTTATAGGTTCACCTTAACCTCTGACACTTTATTACCCACTATCATGGCCAGACTTAAAGTGTCTATAGCATGATCCCTTATAGTCTTCAATGCTACATCTGGCTTGGGTAATTATCTTATTTCCTCATATAGCTTTATTGTCTCATCAAAAATTTTATCATCCTTCTCTCTGTAAGTGTTCATCCAATATTCTTTAAATGCATACTTGCTTGGAGTCTGTCCATCAAATACATACTCCTGAATCTCTAACCCAACTGTTTTGGGATCTTCTTGTTTATGATTTCCCTTTACATTGCTCTTCTTCACCTACCATCTCATACTGCTTTTCTTTACCTGCACTATCTATTGTTCTTGTTCAACTTTCTACCTTTTTGGCATGCTAGCAAGATCTATTTCATCAGTATCCATGGGATCTACATACTCTCTCTTCTTGGTATTCTCTGAAAAACTTATTAAAGATGAAAAATTTCCAGCAACTGCAACTATATCAGAGAGATATTTAAGAGGAGAATTATTTCCAGGCAAAGAAGACATAGAATCCATTTCCATGCAGACATCATCTGGGGTCTGATTTGGGTAATCCTCTCAATTATCTACCTCCCTGAGGCAAGCTATTTCAGTGTGCTCAAAGGGTTTTTTTTTTATTGGCATGCCTTCTCTTTTAAATCACCTGATGAGGATCGTAATTGATTGCAGTTCCCAAAGGAAATCCCATTCTCTTAAGCATATTTTCAATCACAGGAAAAGCAGCCCTACGTTTTACAACATATGGCCCTGCCTCCCAGGGGAATTTCATGTCTAAACTCTTATTGAAGCTTAGGATGTGCTCTTCTTATACTGCAAGCTTATGTCTGATAAATTCCAAAGAGAAAATCCTAATTGTCAAGAAAGTTGGGAGAACATAGGGCTGGTGCACAAACCCATACAACCTTATAATATTTTCTACCTTTGTAAGGAACCAATCTCCTATAATTTTGCTAGGGGAGAGATGCAGTAGTTCCTTCATTTTCGGCAACACCCTAGGCAATCTGTATTGAAAAAATATGTTGTCAACCTCTGCCATCAAATCCTTCATAAACTTGCTATAATTCATGGTCATCTCACATGTGAGCACCAGCCCAGGAGACTAAAAATTGTCTTCTTGGTGTGACAAAAACATCTTCATTAAGAAAGACTGATATTGGAAAACCCCTGGTATTGTGGAAGTTAACTAGCTAAGAACGAATGTTTTCAGCTAGAAACTCATCAAATTTAAGACAACAGGACTAAAAGGATTGTCCTGGAAGTTCAGGTTCCACAAGATAGGTACTTAAGACAAACAACAGACTCAACAATGGCTTTGTGACATAGCCATTAGTATCTAAACCTAAAAACTGATTGGCCAGAGTGACACAGGATTAGGCTTCTTCATTGAATAGCTCTAGGTCGATTAAATATTACAAACTTAAGATCTCACCATCAGGTTTGGAACATGATTTCATAAATGCTTCCTTAATTTCAATTGCAGACTCATGGAAAAACTAAATGATAACATATTCTTTGTATTCTTGGGATAACTGAACAAACTCATGTGGAATGGCTAAGGCTTTGTGAATGGCAGGGGCATCAACTGGGCACGGTATTTTAGACTTAAGCTTATCCATAACGACTCCTTCAATTTTAGAGTAATTACTTACGCACCATTCAACAAACTCAGGACAGTTAGGGGTCTAGTTGATAGAGAAAAAGTAAAAGAATGATTTAAAAAAACCACGGGTATTGTTACCCTGGTCCTTAAGAACATTCAACCTATCCTTAGTTGTTTCAATTGTCTCATTCATTAGGATAGTATCAAAAATTTCAGCGTTTTTATCTTCAAAACCCTTCTCATCCCTCTGATAAGAAACCCCCACTTCCTCATTATATGCTACTTCTATAACCTATGTATCATCCATTCTATCCATTCCAAAAATACTCAGAAGGTTTGAAAATGCCTACCTTGCACTTCGCATAGTTCTCTGAATTGTCCACGCTGCCATTTTGCACATGGTCAGGGTATTTGTCAATCTTGAAGCTCAGGAAAGACAAATCTTTTTCAACTCCACGTAGATGTTTTTATATATTTTTACATTGCATAACCCTCATGCTTCTTCATGCAATCTATACCATAGATATTTTCATCTTTGTGATCTAAGCCTCTAATATGCCAAATCTTCATACCAAAACTCAATACTATCAACCCGGATAGCCTAATTTGGGGAAATCAACATCAACCCTTGATCTCCAAACTACCCTCATCAGGACCGTTCATCCCTCAGCACTTTAACATTCTTCCAACCCTTTTTCTTCTGATCAAGTGAGCAACTTCTGATTGCAGAATGCTTCTTACCCATCAATCAAGATTGATCTTTCGTCGCAACCATCAATCTTTGTATACCCTACAAATTTTCATGGATTGAAATCCTGACTTCATTCGCACTAGTTCAATCCGCGGAATTACCCCAAACTGTAGATCTATCTTCGCTTTCATCTCCTCTGTCCGATCTTTCCATCCTTTAAATCATTCCACGATTTGAAAAAACTTCTTTGACCGAGCATGTTCACTGCGTGGAAAGTTTTAGTGACGTTGATCTAGCTTTGGATCAATCTCAACCTTCCAACATTGCTCGCATTTAACATACTCCACAAATCTAAAGACCGCATTCTACCTTGCATCTCTAATCTGTGAAATTATTTTTTACCGTTGATCTTCACCCTCCTGGCCCTGAACCGTCGATTCATGACTTTCTTTAACTTATTTATGTTACTGCCTATTCCAAAGTAAAATGATCCCCCACCATGGATCCAAACCCTCTCATCATCCCACGGTCCACTATGAACGCTTCATGTGCCTTTGTTACCTTAAAGGGCACCTCCAAAAATATTCAAATATGGTGCGAACAGCTGGCTCCACTAGGGATGCTATCCTCCCAGCGAGGTAGCAAAGAACCCCGTAGACCAATTTCCAAATCCATTAACAACTCAAGTCTTTTATTTTATTTTATCTTTCTAAAAGAAAATAAAAACTGAAATATGGTTTCCTTCCTAATATTAGGGCCTTCTCCGCAGGCTTCAAATCTTTCTGGCTCACCATCTGTGCTTATTTAAAGTACAAACATTTACACTATAATACATAGAAATCCTCCCCCTTACTCCAAGTAATGCTTTAGAAATCTCCCATTCATTGGGCCTCCTTCATACTATGACCCATCTTGATATTGTGGAATAAAATCATTGTTTCCCCTATGCGCTGCAATGATGTATGAACCTACCCATAAATGATCAAACTTACCATGCTTTCCTTTATCTTCATGCAGAGCATCCCATTTTAACACCAAGTCATCAATCTGAAAAATGTCCTCTTTTATTTTTCTGTCAAAGGTATTCTTCATTTTCTCCTGATGTATATGTACCTTATCATACTATTTATCCCTCAATTCATTTAGTTCGATAATCTGGTTTATTCTCCTTTTCATATGATTGGCCTCATCCTGCTAGTCTTGTAATAATTTCATAACTGGTACTCCTAGAGATGCCAGAAAAATCACTTCAACTCCGTACACCAGTTGGAATGGTGACATTCCAATAGCCCTCTTTGTGCTAATTCTGTTGGCCCATAGAGCATATTTTAGCTTTGTATTCCAAGTTCTTTTATTCTCTTCCAACAACTTCTTAATTTTCCTCACCAGACTTTTGTTAGAGTACTCTGCCAGTCCATTACCCTGTGGATAATAGGCAGTAGAATGATTTAGACTTATATGATACTTATGGTAGAAATTAATCATCTTCTTGGATTTAAAAGCAGGTGCACTATCTGTTACAATTCTTCTAGGACAACCAAATCTTGCTAATATATTATTCTTTAGGAATTCCATTATTACTGTTTCTATAGCTCTTCTAGTGGGCATTGCTTCAATCCACTTTGTAAAATAATCAGTTGTTGTTAAAATCCACTTATGTTGTCCCGAGGAGTTGGGATTTATTTTCCCAATGAAATCCAACCCCCAATGCTGGAAAGGTGCCTCTACTGATATGGGGTTGAGAGGGAGTGAAACCACTTTCCTCTTTCCATAAAAAAGTTGGCACTGATAACATCTGGTGGTTTCTTTATACCTATCTGAAAACAATGAAGGCCAATAAAATCCTGCTCTCAGAATTTTATTTGCAATTACCTTCCAAGAATGATGTCCCCCACAATCTCCTTCATGGAACTCCTTTTCTGTTTGCTAAGCTTCATTTTCCAAAATACAGTTCAGTAATACTCCACCGGGGTCTTTCCAATAGAGATGCTAATTTATAATACAGAATTTTGCAGCCTTCAGTTTCATAGACCTTATTCTAGTTTTGCTTAACCCTGTAGGAGGTTGTAAATTCTGCAACACATAAACAATATCAGCATACCAAGGAGAGATATAAAAATCAGGCATCACCTACACTTCTACATCCAACTGATTTGATTGAATAGCAAAAAAATTTAGCTGCAGAGAATCACAATGAGATTCAGTCATCATTTTAGCCAATCCTTGTCCTTTAATCAACTTTGCGGGTTTAATTTCTATGTCATATTCTAGAAGTACCGCAATCCATTTAGCTCGTCTCCCCTCTAGATCTAGCTGTGTAAGTATACTCTTCACCACACTGCTGGGCACATAGGCAATTACGTGTGAATGGAGAATGTAAATCCTGAAATCCTTTAAGGCCTTAACCAAAGCATATGCTTTTTTTTCCATTATATGATATTTTAATTCTCCATCTCTTAATATCTTATTGAAAAATGCTATAGGATGTTCTTCACCTTGATCATTCTTCTGTAACAAAACAGCTACCACAGTATGCTCCAAAGCATATGAGAATATTAAAAAATCTTTATTAAAATTTGGACTCACCAACACAGGAGCTTCTGAAATGGCTTGTTTTATATCTTTGAAGGATTTCTTAGCTTCCATTGTCCACTTTATTTCATGATCTTTTCTCAGCATATTGGTGATGTTCATCAGGATCTCAGCAAAGTTGGGAATGAATATTCTCAAGAAATTTACCTTCCCAAATGAAGGACTATACTTCCTTCTTACTTCTTGGCTCTTCTACCTTCAAAATGGCACTCAGCCTCACTAGATCATTCCTTATACCTTCTTTGGAAATAATATGCCCCAAAATTTTTCCTTCTTCTAGAGAGAAATTTGAGTTCCTTGGATTTAATGAAATGCCATACTTTCTGCATTTAAGGAAAACCCTTTCCAAATGTATGATATGCTCCCTGTCAGACCTAGAATATACAGTAATATCATCCATGTAAATCACCACAAACATGTCTCTCTCATCTACAAAAGCAATATCCATAGCACGCTAGAAAGTGGCTCCTGCATTCATCAACCCAAAAGGAATCTTTGCATACATGAAGGTACCCCATTGTGTGGTGAAAGCAGACTTCTCCTGATCTTTAGGCAACACCTTTATCTAATTATAACATGAAAACCCATCCATAGTAGAGTTTCTCTCAGATCCCAACACTTTTTGCAAAATATGATTCATCTTTGGTAATGGGTAATTATCCTTCAAAGAGACCCTATTCAAATTTATGAAATCCACACACACTTTGATTTCTCCATTTTTATTTCTAACAGGCACCAGATTAGCAACCCATTTTGAAAATATCAGGGTTACCATTATTTTTGCATCAAACAATTTTTTTATCTCTTTCTCAACGATAGGCAATAGCATGGGATTAATTCTTCTGAGCTTTTGCCTAAATTGTTTTTCTCCGGGATTAATTGGAATAGTATGTTGTATATGCTGTACAATGGAAGTGTCATACTCTTTGAGGCCATCGTAACTCCATGCAAATACATCTGTGTATTTCTTCATCAGGTTCACATATTCATCTTTTTCTTTAGCAGGCAATTTATTGAATAACCTTACAATTATGGGATTATCCTCGGTACCAATATTCTTATATTCAACAACATATTCATCAGGTTTGACCTTAGGATCTCTGGCAACATCATTTTGGTCAAAAAGTTTCTCTAAGGGAATCAGACCTCTGGGGATGTGATTACTCTTTAATTGGACTATATCCTTTCCTCCTAAAGAGATTTTCAACTTTTATGTTTTAGCAATCCCTTCTCAATCTCCCTCAACATCTAGGAGATTCTCAGAGTCAGCACTTTCATCGTCTATGCGGGTATTCACAAATTCACCAGACAGTTCTAAAAATATTTTAATTTTCATATCATCTTCAAAAACCTTCAAGTACTTAGTATTTCTAGTATGGAAGTCCTGCTCATAATGTCAACCTTGTATTTTATTTTACCCACGGTAGGAGTTCCAAATTTTCCAGCAGGAATTGCCAAGGAATCTGCCACTGTATTCTCATATCTAGGGATCACTTGAACACTGTGTTCAGTGAAATAATTCCCAAACATATCCCATAATTCATTCATGTAAGCTCTCATTCTGGGATGCTTAGTCTGATAGTTGTCATTCACCTGATTTATAACAAGTTATGAATCTCCAAAAATCTAGACTCTTTTAGCTCCCAAATCCTTCAATGCATGCAAACCCAGTAGCAAAGCCTCATATTTTGCTACATTATTAGTATATTCAAAGACTAGCTTGTAAGAATAAGCTTTAAAATATATGATGGGAGAGATTATATATACACCAATGCTAGCACCCACTTTGGCCATAGACCCATCAAAATACATCCTCCACACTCCTTCTTCCTTTTGTTTCCTTTGCACAGCTTCCTATTCACTTATTTCCTTTTTATCCTTTTTTACATTTATTTGGCATATCAACTTTTGAATCACAAGGAGACACGTCATTGAAGAAAATAGATGACCCTAAGTCTATATCAACAACATAAAGATGATGAATTTCTGGTTGATCTTAGATGCTTACAACATAAGGTGATATTTTTTCATTGTACAGTCTCTTGTTTTCATTTCAAATGGGAATTGTAGCATAAGACATATCCATTTGCAAACTTCCCTTTAAATTTGAAGTCCAAGACCTTGAAAACAAAATACCAAATTTGGGAGGGATATCAGCCAAAACAACATGCATGACCACAGTTTTAGATGGTAACTTATTCAAGGACACAACCATGTCCTTTATCAAACCCATACATTTAACCCTTTTAGAATCAAAAGAATACAGATCTTTATAAGGCCTTGTAATCTCCAACCCCAAAATTTCTACCACTCCCTTAGGCATTGAATTATGTGAAGCACCTGAATCTAGCATAGCATTATGCAACACCATGTCATGCACATTTAAATTCATATAAAAGGGTGGTACTTCTTCATCCTCACTATCCACACTATCGATATTAGACCCCAAGACAATAGTAGGATTGTCATCTGTCAGTTCCAAAATATATGGGTGAGTTTCTCCCTGATTATTGATCATTTTTGTTATTGTGTTTATGTATTCCTGGTTTCTGAGAAGCTCATTAAAAGGAATTGAAATCTTTAGTTTAGCAAGTTCACTTTTTAGATTAAACATGGAGGAAATTTTATCTACATCCATAGGCGCTATTTGTTTTGGTTCTTTTATTTTCTGAGTTCGATCTTCAACTTATTTATGTACAACAGGTTCCTTTTGTTTTTCATTTCTTTTTTTCTGTATTTATCTGACTGCTAGAAGGATGATTTGGATTTAATATTCCTTTATTTATAGAAAAATCTCTACTCCTTAATTTGATATTTCTAACATCATCTATAGCATGCATATACCCCTTATGATACTATTCCAATTCCCCATCCAAATTATTATCATATTCTTGTGCAAACATGTTATGTTCCTCCTCAGCCAAATAGATTTTAGAATCTAAATCACCAAAATGATGAATATGGTCTTCAATAGACTTTACACCATCAATATCATCCACATAATTTTCAGGGAACAATGATCTTATCTGCTGATCTTCTTGGTTCCTTGAATTCCTCATGTCTCTTTGTCTATTCTGTGGGGGTGGGGGAGGAATGGGCCTTATAAACTTATGGTTTCTGATATGAGGCTCATTCTATTCTCATTTCATTGGCCTAGCCTCCACAGTTAGTCTGTCCATTAACTTTTCCATCGTTTTCAGCATCATTTCAAATTTTACATCATTAGATGAAGAAACATCAGAGGTGGAGGGCTATTCTTCTCTACCTTTCCTCCTATCAACATCTACCCTTTGTTTTATCTTCCCACATGCCATCATATTGGCTTCTACTTCTAATGCATCTATAAACATAGCAGGAAGAGTGGCTGATTTTATTTCTCTCAAAAACAATGCAAAATCATTATCAAAGGCTTTGACATAATTAAGTTTAGCAGCACCAAGTGAAGGCTTAATATCAGTAGGTATTGAATTATAGAGTCTCATGAACCTACTGGAAAACTCATAGACTGACTCAAAACCTCCCTTCTTAATATTATTGTAATGGGACAAGACTTGTAACAGACTCTGCTTATCATCCCATCTTTCTAGAAATGCAGTTTGGAAATCTACAAAGTTTGGAATAGACCTAGTCTATAAATATTTATACCATTTCTTGGCCTCCCCAGAAAAAATCTGTGCAAAAAGCCTCATCTTGACATCCTCATGATCCACTTACTCTAGATCTATAAAATCATCAAACTTTCCCACGTGGTACCTTGCAGAAACATTCCCTTCTCCATCATACAGTGAAATTCTTTGGGCATATTCAGAGGAAGGTCATGCAGTACTGCAGGTAAGGCCAATGGAGAAAATATAGCTATAGCCATTGGTATAGGTGGGTTTGGACCAAGTGGTACAGTCCGAACAACGGGAGGATTCTGAATAGGCCGGGAGATAGGAAACTAAAAGTTCTAGAAAATAGGGGCATCTTTTTTAGCTTTCATTGTGGTCTCAAGGTATAACCACAAAGCATCAAGAAGATATGATTCCAATCTACTAGGGTTAGTCTCAACTTTCTTTAGGTCGGACTCAGACTTTGATTTTGCAGTACTCTCTCAACACTAATTTCCCATTCAGACTCTAGTATGTTACATAAATCTTGAGATGATGACATATCAAACTCAAGAATATTTACTTTTTCTTTATTTCTATTTCTAATTATTCTTTCTGGATTTTCCACACTTTGCAAAGTTTCAGTATTATGATTACCTCTCGTATGTACTCTCTTGAAATCCTGAATGTATCACATAATACTTATCAAAATGAATGTGAAGTCGCCAAGGCAAATGTACAACCTTCTTGTGAATGTAGAAACTCCTGTTTGCCCACAAAAATATCTTTCTTGAAACTTTGCAATCCTTGTCGTTCTTCCCAGGGATGATATGCAGTTTCATTCCCAGGCAACGACGCCAATTTGTTAGCACTAGAAATTTACCAAATGTTGTGAAGGATTATTCCAAGGTAACAACAAACCCACTTTTGAAGGGAAGACTGGCTTTCTTCTCTTCCGAGAGGGATCTCTCACAAAATATTAACAAGGCCATATATATACAAGTGAAAATGTGTATAGTTTGTAAGATTGGTTGAAACAGAACATAGGACCATTGGGCTATGGAATCAAGATGTGAAATATAGATAACAAAAATTTATGCATGGGAAATTTAACCCAGAGGAAAGATAGCTACTCAGTCACAGTCAAATTATAATTGTCTAGTGGAAAGTGAAGAACATGAACAAACCATCAACACAGAGCATTATGAAATGAATTCTATATTAATTTTAGAAGAAAGTTCTTGTGCATCGCTGAAAAGAACAGCTAAAGCATGCCAACGTGAATTCTAGAACTGTTATACCCTCATTCCAGAAGTGAAGGAAAACATAATGAACAGATAAACTGGAAGAACATTCACATGAGAAAGGAAAATGCAGATTGTAACATAAAATAACAAATGAATCTCTGGAAGAACACCAAATTCGACTATGCAATTTTATTAAGAAACTCTTGAAAACCTACAACTCCAAAATTACTCGGTTCCAACCCCTTCTCCCTCTACAGGAGGTAAATTTATAATGTTTTAGACCGACTTTAGAATCAAAATTAGTTACAAACCGAAGAACAAACTTATAACAAAATCGGACGTGGCATATTCACCATGATTTACATAAAACAAAAATAAACTATGGGCCACTGAAAATAGGCTTAAAAACCTTTTATGTATATTTCAGCTGATGACAGCTATACAAAATCTGAGAGAGGTGACTGCGAATAGGTATGTCTTGAGGAAAAATCCTCGTGCTATCTTTCTTGATATCTTTAAGGTTGTAATCTTAATTTGTTTGATCCATACAATTGAATTGATTTCCATAGCTCAGATCTGGGAAAATATGCCATGATCATATCGTGAGTCAGAACTCTAAGCTCCATGTTATCTGAATATGTAATATTAGGCACCCTGGTACATGTAATTTTGAAATCAAATAATGCTTCAAATTCCTCAACCAAATTATCGAACACAACGGGCCTGATAGGGCGTGCTGCATATCCCCAAATTTGTTGTGATCAAACCTATGAAGGACTAATATTTCCAGATACTCCTCCTGAGTCAACAAGGGTCCTTTTTCCTCCTAAAATAAAGGAATCCCTTTGTTTACCAGTGGTATAAACAAACTGATCACTTATTCTACTCTATGATTTATGATGTTTATCTTGGCTTGCACAGTTTCCAACATTTTGTGTTTTCCAATAACTCTCCTGGCCCAAGAGACCACAACAACTTTGTCCTAGATACCCATTCTTTTGATTCGGTCTTTGGATAAAGTACTCAAAAATTTAACAGCATTTTGAGCTAACTGCATTGGTTTTTTATGCAATGCTTGTTTTACTATCACAACATTTTTCTTAGCAGTCGTCAAAGCATCCTCCTGGTCAGCAACATAATCTAGATACAATTTGAATTTACTTGCCTCTCTAATGATTTCATCCCAGATCATGTGTTTGGCCCCCTATAAGGCCATTTGGCCAACCACTTGATTGTTTAATTTGGCATTTTGGTCTATTAATTCCTGACATCTTTCTTCTAGCTTCTTCTTCTCTTCTTCCTTTTCAGAATCCATGTCTTCTAAATTCTTGTTTTGTTACTTTAATCCTGTAAGCTCTACATCCCTTAGCTTTACCTATGACATAGCATTAGACAAGGGGGTGGTGTCTGTCTCTACATTGGGCATAGTGGCTAGAATTCCCACCACTCCACATTTCTCTTGTAACTCCTTTCCCTTGGCTGCTAGCCTAGCCTTTAAATCCTCGTCACTCTCGTTTAGCAACTTATCCTCCTTCTCCCATTGTTTCTCTTTCTCCTCGAGCTTCAAAAGTTTGACTTTGCAATTAGTCAGCTCAGTATTTAAAGCCTCTTTTTCCTTCTCAAATTCGGTCAACTCAGAAGTCTGAATGAGTTGGGTACAAGGGATCTTCAATTTCTTCTTCAATATTTGAACTTACTTTTCTTTTTCATCTAGCAGCTTTTGAGTTGCTCCTCCTTGGTCTGACTTCCCTTTTCCTTTCAGTAAGTCATCCTGGAATTTATTGAGTTTGACCCTAAGGGCCTTGTTTTCAACCATTTCCTTTCTTAGAAGATCTTGCGTCTTCTTTTTACTTTACTCAATCTTGGACATCTATAATGTAGCCTTCAACAATCTGGTATTTAAGATATCATTGGTTTCTCTGTTAAGGTGTATGATATTCATAGTGGGAATATTTTCTTAATTCACCTTAACCTCTGATACTTTATTACCCACTATCATGGCCAGAATTAGGGTGTCTATAGCATGATCCCTTACAGTCTTCAATGATACATCTGGCTTGGGTAATTGTATTATTTCCTCATATAGATTTACTGTCTCATCAAAAGTTTTATCGGCCTTCTCTCTATAAGTGTTCAACCAGCCTTATTTAGATGCATACTTGCTTGGAGTCTGTCCATCAAACACATACTCCTAAAGCTCTAACCCAGCTGTTTTGGGCTATTCTTGTTTCTGTTTTCCCTTTACATTCATCTTCTTAACCTGCCCTCTCATACTACTTTTCTTTACCTGCACTATTTGTTTTTCTTTTTCAACTTTCTGCTTTTTTGGCATGCTAGCAGTATCTATTTCATTAATATCCATGGGCTCTGCATTCTCTCTCTTCTTGGTATTCTCTGAAAAACTTATTAAAGATGAAACATTTCTAGAAACTGCAACTATATCAGAGAGATCCTTAAGAGGATAATTATTTCCAAGAAAAGAAGACACATAATCCATTTCCATGCAGACATCATCTGGGGTCTGATTTGGGTAATCCTCCCAATTAGTTGCCTCACTGAGGCCAGCTATTTCAGTGTGCTCAAAGGGTTTTTGTTATTGTCTTGCCTTCTCTTTGAAATCACCTGATGAGGATCGTAATTGATTGCAGCTCCCAAAGGAAATCCCATACTATTAAGCATATTGTCAATCACAGGAAAAACAACCCTACTTTTTACAACATATGGCCCTGCCTCCCAGCGCAATTTCATGTCTAAACTCTTCCTGAAGCTTAGGATGTGCTCTTCTTCTACTGTAAGATTCTGTATGAGAAAATCCTAACTATCAAGAAAGCTGGGAGAACACAGGGCTGGTGCACAAACCCATACAACCTTATAACAGTTTCTTCCTTTGTAAGGAACCAATCTCCTATCATTTTGCTAGGAGAGAGCTGCAATAGTTCCTTCATTTCCAACAACACCCTAGGTAGTCTTTCTTGAAAAAATATGTTGTAAACCTCAGCCATCAAATACATGAGCACCAGCCTAGGAGACTGAAAATTGTCTTCTTGGTGTGACAAAATCATCTTCAATAAGAAAGAGTGATATCGAAAAACCCTAGTATTGTGGAAGTTGACTAGCTGAGAATGAATGTTTTTAGCTAGAAACTCATCAAATTTAATACAATAGGTCTGGAAGTAAAATAAGGATTTAAAAACACCACGGGTATTGTTACCCTGGTCCTTAAGAACCTTCAACCTATCCTTAGTTGTTTCAATTGTCTCATTCATTAGGATAGTATCAACAATTTCAGCATTTTTATCTTCAAAACCCTTCTCATCCCTCTGATAAGAAACCCCTACTTCCTCATTATCTGCTACTTCTATCACCTATGTATCATCCATTCTATCCATTCCATAAACACTCAGAAGGTTTGAAAATTCCTAACTTGTCCCTTCGCACAGTTCTCTGAATTGTCCACGTTGGAGTTCTACACACGGTCAGGGTATTCGTCAATCTCGAAGCTTAGGAAAGACAAATATTTTTTAACTCCACGTAGATGTTTCTATATTTTTTTACATTGCATAACCCTCGTGTTTCTTCATGCAATCTATACCGTAGATGTGTTCATATTTGTGATGTAATCCTTTTATACGCCAAATATTCATACCAAAACTCAACACTATCAACCCGAACAGCCTGATTTGGGGAAATCAACATCGACCGTCAATCTCCAAAATACCCTCATCAGGACCATTCATTCTTGAGCACTTTAACATTCCAACAACCCTTTTTCTTTTGATCGAGTGAGCAACTTCTGATCGCAGAATGCTTCTTACCCATCGATCAAAATTGATCTTTCGTCGCAACCATCGATCATTGCGGCCCCTACAACTTTTCATGGATTGAAATCCTGACTTCGTTTGCGCTAGTTCAATCCGTGGAATTATCCCAAACCATAGATCTATCTCCGCTATCATCTCCACCGTTCGATATTTCCATCCTTTAACTCATTCCACGTTTTGAAAAAATTTCTTTGACCAAGCATGTTCACCGTGCGAAAATTTTTAGCGCCGTTGATCTAGCTTTGGATCAATCTCAACCTTCCAACATTGCTCACATTTAACATACTCCGCAAATATAAAGACCACATTCTACCTTGTATCTCCAATCCGTGAAATGTTTTTTTACCATTGATCTTCACCCTCCTAGCTCTGAACCGTCAATTCATGAATTTCTTTACCTTATTTCCGTTGCTACCTATTCCAAGGTAAAATGATCCCCCACCATGGATCCAAACACTTTCATCATCCCACAGTCCACTATGAATGCTTCATGTGCCTTTGTTACCTTAAAGGGCACCTCCAAAAATATTCAAATACGATTCTAACACGTTCAAATAGAATCATTAAAGACACATGAACCCTGATATATCTCTGGTGATATAGAGAGAGTTACAAAATCTCATGGATTCCCGGTTCATCACCCCTATTACGTATTAAAACTAGATTGCTAATGTTTTTCCTGTTAAAAATAAGAATCGATATATTCACATTTGTATTGACTTCATAAATATTAACCTTATGTCTCCCAAAGACAATTACCCCCTTCCAAGCATGGAGCATGTTTTACAAAATATCATCTGATTAGGGATAATGTCCATGTTGGACAAATTCTTTGGTTGCAACTAGGTATCAAGGACGGTTAAGTTAGCCTTTCAAGTATAAGGAAATAAGGAAATTCCTTTAAAGGACGGTTAAGTTAGCCTTTCAAGTATAAATAAGGAAAATCCTCCTCATTTGTAATCAAGATCATGGGATCAAATAAGATACTTTTTCTCTTTCTTCTTGTGTAATGGGTTACTCAAGTGGTGTGCACCTCCTTTCTTGGCAATTTATAGGTTTTTTCAAGGGTAAAGTTGATACATGAGGTCCCTTTACTATATTTCAAAGCTTGTCTAAGGTGAAAAGATTTTTTTTGTCAATGTTTCTATGTGATCGGTTCTATTAATGAATGGACAAGGAAAATGATCCCCCACCATGGATCCAAACCCTTTTAGCATCCCACGGTCCACTATGAATGCTTCATGTGCCTTTGTTACCTTAAATGGAGCCTCCAAAAATATTCAAATACAGTGCTAACACATTCAAATAGAATCATTAAAGACACATGAATCCTAACGTAGCTCTGGTGATATAGAGAGAGTTACAAAATCTCATGGATTCCCACTTCATCACCCCTATTACGTATTAAAACTAGATTGCTAATGTTTTTAGTGTTAGAAATTAGAATGGATATATTCACATTTGTATTGAATTCATAAATTTTAACCTTATGCCTCCCAAAGACAATTACCCCCTTCCAAGCATGGAGCATGTTTTACAAAATATCATATGATTAGGGATAATGTCCATGTTGGACAAATTCTTTAGTTGCAACTAGGTATCAGAATTCAACTAGGTAGGTCGACTTAAAGGACGGTTAAGTTAGCCTTTTCAAGTATAAATAAGGAAATTCCTCCTCATTTGTAATCAAGATCATGGGATCAAATACGATACTTTTTCTCTTTATTCTTTTGTAATGGGTTACTCAAATGGTGTGCACCTCCTTTCTTGGCAATTTCTAGGTTTTTTCAAGGGTAAAGTTGATGCATGAGGTCCCTTTACTATCTTTCAAATCTTGTCTAAGGTGAAAATATTCTTTGTTGTCAATGTTTCTATGTGATTGGGTCTATTAATGAATGGACAAGTAAAATGAGATAATCACAAATGAATGGAGCCTATATCCTTGTGAACTTAGCAATTGGATTCTTCGAGTTTTGATTGATGAATAAAATGTGAGGAAGGCAAGATCAGACAGATTTTCCCTGAGTATTTTTGCAAAACATACATGCAACAAAGCTATGTTGGCGATACTAATTATAATTTTTTGGTACAACTTACCTTGATTTGTGGAGCTTGGCACTGTCTTCTTTTTCTTTACCTTTCAAAAAATCTTTCAACATACTACAAATATTTTCCTGTTGCAATGATTTCATATTAGGACCCATCAAATAAATATTTGCATGTTTATGAAAATAACAAAACGAAGCTAAAAAAATACAGTTTGAATAGTTTGTCTCAATGAATAAAAACAACAATAATAATGAAAATTTTACGGTTGATGAACATTTTTAATCTAACAATGTAAATTACAATAATATTCAAGTAAAATAATTGGTAATAAGAGATCACCTGAGGAAACATGGAGAACCACAACACTATGTATATAAGGCCATTGATCACATCAAAATGCCAATTTTTCCTCTGAAATATGAAAATGTTTCCCAAGGATATCTGTAACAAGTTCCAATGGATGAGTCAAATAGCAATAGTAAAATTTACACTCTACAATTATAAAAATAATTTTTTTTAATGTATAATTCCTTACCATTGATTGAGCTCCTCTCTGTTTCGAGAATAATTTAATATTCTCTACTAAACAGGACCAACCACGTGAAGGTGGAAGCTCTTATGGCCCCTCCCCCAACACCCCCCCCACCTCACATCCCTCTTAATTCCCCAAACCCAATGCATCTACTTGCAAATAAAAATTTAGTGCAAATTCATTCATTCAATAGCTCAAAAAAAATTTCATTAAACCATTCATTAAATCATTCATTCATTCCATAACTGAAAAAAAAATTCATTAAACCATTCATTCATTCAATAGACAATAAAACCATTCAGTAAACGATTCATTAAAGCATTAATTAAACCATGCACGTCATTGTATTATAAAAAAGAATTACTCAAAATTTATTCAGTCACTTCTTTTTAACTTTTCTTCCCTTTACAAAATGAGCAAGAATCACATCTTCCGGAATTTGTTGTTCGGTCTCCCTAGTAGATTGCTTGCCACATGGATCTTGCGACAAGGGGCTCAGAATTGCTGAAATAATGTGAAAATGTTGCATTAATTTATTTATTTTTTTATAATTACAAGTATTTCATTTAAAAAAAACATTACAAAGGTGTTTTTAACCTAGCGTAGGCACATCATGTTCTTCATTATCCTGTCCAGGCTCAACCTGTACAGTGTGACCATCTACATGCTCTGCAGTTGAAATATGAACAAGTACAATTAATGTTCATAATCTGCAATTATCTCTACAAAACAATAGCATATTAATAAATCCATTACTAGGAATTGAAGCATGATCTTCTACTGGTTGGTGTACATCATCAACATTAACGAGATCATTTATTTCCTACTCAAAATAGAATAAATTTTATTATGTTAATTGTTTATAGCGAATAGATTGAATCAAAATTAATAAATTTTCATTAAACTATATAGTTTTCTATACCTTTGCACCAAATGGATCACCAGAAGACCGTGTATTCCCATACAAGCTTTTTCGGCGTTCAACAACAGCTTTAAAGCCGTGTTGGAAGTCAAGCTTCAAGTCTTCCTTAGTGGGCACTTCTTTAAATTGGTCGGCCTGCATATTTACACAACGACATTAATTTTACATTTTGCGCCAGATTATAAAACGAAAATAATTTTCTATTTATTATCTGGATGCAGTATCGGGCTTTCGATACTTACAAATCATGTCGCCAAAATCGAATAACCACCAGGACCAAGCTTGTGTTGACCAACTTTATCCAGTCTTGCCTTTGTGGCCTTTGATGTGTCTGACAGTCTAATCAAGTGTTGAAGTACGTTAGATGTTCCAAATTTAATATATAAATTAATAATAGTAAGGATTACCATTACATTGTGGAATGTATTGCATACCTCCCTGTGCCTGGTGGTATCTTTCCTGCTTTTCTGAGAGCCCTCTCTTTTCCATCTTCCACTAGGTCTTTCCACTCCCTTAATGGAATCATCGAAGGGTGCTCATACCTAGGGTTATTTTGTAGGTTAACCCTATATTGGTCTCAGACAATATTCATATGTTGTCCAACATTCTTTAGGACCTTCGTTGTATCGAAGGTATATTTGCAGAACAGACCAACCAACCGATTAGTCGGCTCATCCTTTAAATATTTTGTCTGCCTGTCCCATGTCACATGCCCCAATTTTGCAAAAAAACAATTTTATATTATTTGTTATTATTTGAGGACAATATGTTAAATTTTATGCTAAGTTGTAATTGATGACTCAGCAGAGTCAAGGATATTTAATGTAATCCTGAATATTTTAATTATAAAAAAATAAAGGAAGAGACAACAGCTTAGGAGAGTTGTTAAAAGAGTTTTTACTGGTCAAGTTTGTGGAGGAGACTGGGTGGAGAGCAAACTGAGATGTGGCAGCATCCTCAAACCACTTCGAACTGTTGCAGGTGGAAACCTCCCTACATTTGGGGTCATGATTCCCCAAGAAAGTGGAATTAGAGCAGGTGGCTCAATTAATGACAACTGACCCAAAAGACCTAGGCAATCTTTATAAAAATTCCATTGAAGAAAGCTGAGGCTGCTCATTCTAGGGAAGTGATCATTCAGGTAAATGTACTTCAGAGAAATTCAATGGAAGGGAATTGTGGAAAGAGTTTGAGGGGATAACTGTTGAGTGATCTAGTGCGACTTTTAAGCTAAAGGATATTACTACTGAGTGCAGGGTGTTTTACTGAGTTATTGGACCAGTCTACTATTTGCATGCTCTACCAGTTCTCAGCCAAGAAGACCAGGAACAGGCTCAGGGGTCCTGAGGAAGTGTTGTTTGAGCGCTCTCTAGGAGTTTGGTAGGGAGGAACAGCCTCCTAACGCTGTTGTCATCTGTCCTAATCAGGTTCTACATTAATTTGTTTTATTGTGTTAGATAGACAAATTTGAGTCTGACTGTTATATGAATGATAAATATCCAGTTTGTAAATGTTAGAATTTAGTAGTCTTTTTAGTTTATTGAAGGAATGTATTTGGAAAGTAATGTGTTAGAATGAAAAATAATTTCTAGCCTATGTTTTTCCACACCTAGAACTCCAGGTAGTACTCTAGCATAGGTAGAATGTTTAGGTAGATAAAAGAATGTGTTGAGTAGACAAGATTTTGTATTTACAAATAGTAGAGTAATTTTATTTCCTGTTTAAATATTATGGAGGTTAAACAATGTGATGATATGTTTATATTTCTCTATTTTCATTTAGTAAACTGAATGAATGCAGCAGAAAATCACATTAGAGTTACATGGATTACATATAGTTAAGTAAATAAACAACTACTAATTGCATAGTTTATTTTCTAACAATGTCAACTAAATCTAGGACTAATATTTACTATAAACCAAATAGGATTAAATTTAAAAATACTGAGATTAAAAAGAGTAAACTGAGTTACAGAATTTATGCTATATCATTTCAAAAACTATGAGTAAATTCTACTAGACAATTTATTAAATAAAAGCAATGAAATTATAATTAATAACTAGTATAAAACTAAATATTTACTATGAAGAAACTATATTATAATTATCAAACAGGCTTATACCTGTAAAAGTAAACTTCAGGGTTGAAACCATAACTAGTTTATTTAACTATTACAAATAAGAGATAATCAAGGTTACAGAATTATTGTTTAAATTATTACATAACTCTGAATCTTTATAAATTAACAGAGCAATAAACAAATAAGAACTTAGAAGTAAACAATAAATAGAAATAAGCTAAGAACATACAGTATTGGTATAACTCTTTTATTTAAAAGAAAAGAAATACTTAAACAGGATAAACAATATCAAACTATTGTAATAATGTAAAATGGGTAAACAGAAACCAATACTTTTGATAAATTGTAAAGAATATATTTATATCTAAGAGTTCTTTTACAGTAACCCTAGGATGTAATCCTAACTGAAAAGCTTAAACACATAAAAATTACACTATGACTGAACTTACAGTCTTTATTTTATCCTTATTAATTTATAAGAGAAATATTAAAACAATAATTACCATTGTTAACAGCCGAGGAAGGGAAGACTCGAATTACACAGAGTCATAATGTTTACAATCTTATAAAACCTTCTCATAATCAAGACAGAGCTCGAATTTAAAAGAAACCTTTTAAGCCAAGTATATTGCTCTAGCATGCCGAAAGGCTTAAGACTTAACAAATTTACTTCACCCAGCTCAAGGGTGTTTACACCCAACTTCGTGGCGAGGGTTGTAAGTTAAAATAACATTTAATTTATAAAAAAAAATTATTACTGTAATAACATCTATAAAACAATGTATCTTTATCAGTATATTCGAAACAGAGAACCATTAAAACCATGAACACGAGAGAACCCCACATATTAAGAAACAGAGTATATCATTACGTAGCCATAGGGCTATAAAACCTATCAATAAGTCAAGAATAGGGAAATACAAGTCACAGCATCATGGCTGGAGAAACCCTGCTACAAGCAAGGGCTTAGTAACCAAAATACATAATAACAACTGAGCTAAACAATTACAAACACCGAAGGAACCAAGGCCGTTTTACATCTCCAACTGAAACCCCTTTCCCTAATCTGAACAAATAGGGAGAAGCCACATTGTAACCGGGGCTTACCCGTAGGTATCATTGGCCATCTAAATATGTGGTATGATTCTTTCCAAGCCTGTTTTGAACTGCTAACCTACAAGCAAAAACCCAAAGGGTTTAGTTAGAGCTGCTCATTCATTTATTTTAAACTGTAACTAAAAATTGGTAACAAGTGTAAGATAATTTTCCGCACCTAGAAGTGAAGAATATGGAGCCATAGAGGAACGAACCAGCATAGCAAACCAGCATGACGACAGCCCAAATCCTCGTGCTCACAAGTGACCAAAGTGACGGGGCCCACAATACATTCTACACCATGAGCAGGAGTAAGCCTGGGAAATGGCCATGAAAGAAAGCAACACCAAAAAATATTAACAGAGACCAACTACACTCACAGCAAAGTATCGCAGGTAGAATGAAAAACAAGTGCGAACTGTGAGTCTTAGAAACCACACTCTATATTGACAACACTCCTGTACAGATAGACAAAGGAGCTGGAGACAAGCACAAGCAAGCCCTCATGGCCGCAGTAAACCAGACAGAGCAAAGACCCAAAACCCTCGACAAAGAATGAAGGTTAGGGTTGTGTTGGAGGTTTTTAAATCACACATTGCACGGTGGTGGATGTTCCACATGCCCACAAATTTATCCAGTCCACAGTGGGTCGAGTTGTATAGTCTCCACTGCATTGTCGAGATCAAATTATTGTTAATAATCTAAACAATGATCACAATGATAGTATAGTATGCAAAGTCAATAAAAAAACATAGCATATCAATGATAAGCATTAAGTCAAACAATACTGAAGTATGATATTTTTATAGTATCGTTAACCCATTGTTTTATTATAAACCTTGGAACCTTCATTGGTAAAGAACCAAAGGATACATTGTATCGTTAACCTTTGATATATGTAAACAATGAAATCTCTCGACGGTAAAATAATAACTATGGAGAGATTCCTAATAAAGTATAAGCCTTTGAGAACAAGATAATAATTCTAATAATAATCATGGATTCATTTATACATTGAAGGACTATGTTAATAAAACTAGTCTTTATGTTAATACTAATGGTGAGAATTTTAATTATGAATCAACATTCTGTATATAAAAAGTATTTACACTCTAGATTAGATTCTTATTTTTGTAAGAAATCTATGGTACTAAGATAAACTTCATGGAAGTTGTAATCGTTTGGTCTTCATAAGTAAATAAAGCTCCAAATGAATTTAATCGAGACTAGAGTAATCTTGGTAGTAAGGGATAGCAAAACTATCTAAGAATACAAATAGAGTCACTATTATTTATAAATAAATAATATGATAATGTAATTTCATCACATTACTTATGTCATGAAGAAAGTGGAAGTTAGAATCATAACTTGATGACATTTAGGCAAATGATCATTTATAAATACAATGCAATAATAAGCTGATAAACTTCCTCTACTGAAGCTTAATAAAAGGTAAAGCAAAGAGTTATGTATAAGCTTGTTCCTTGAATAGCCTTAGGTCTATTTCCATACTTATAAGCAGTGTTGTAAACTTTACAAATAGCAATAGCAATAAACTCTTGTACCAGCAAGAGTGTTGATATACTAAATCTTAAGCTCTATGAAGAACTGGAAATTAATTTAGAGTAAAGATGGAAAGAAGATTTATCTAACATAGCATACATTCTGATAAAAGAAAGTCAATAGGAAAAAGATACTGATCATAATGACATGTATTTAAAGTACTATCACAGCTGTAAAGCAAGTAAAAGAAACATTACTTTACCTTGTAGTACCTTGAATTATACTAATCAAACTTTTACTCTAGCAGTATATTATGCTAAAAGAAGTAGATCTGGATTAACTCTTACTTGTTCAAAATTTACCTGTCAAGCCTGTAAGATCTAGAATCCCAGGAAAGTTAGCAATCACTAAGTAAGCCCCAACTAAAAAGTAACTTCTCACCTACTTGACAAATCAAACCATCAGTACAACTAGAAATGACTGAATGCAGATTATTTACATCACTTATCGAAATTAAAATAGTATTAATCTATATGTGTTAAGTTAATGGTTACTTTAGTTAATTGTTTCATTATTTCCATTAGTTGCTATCAGTTATCATACTGCAACTATAAACAGATAATGTTACATCAAAAAAATTTAATTTTTGTGAAAATTTGGGGTTTTGGCATCCCACCTTGTGCGGATGGTGGGCCTGAAGATATCCAAGTTCAAATCATTTAGATTTTTATAAAATACATCATTTCTTGCAAAACAATCATGCCATCATTAGTTTAAAACAAATTATCGGTATATTACAATCAAATTATAAAAACTAAATAGAACAATCTTTAATTACTTGGAATCTTCTCTATATTTATTGGAACAAGTTCCTCGTTCACCAAAAATGTTGGCACTATTGAACCCATACTAGTGACACGGGAAGATCTAAGAAATCATGCTTCATCATCAATATCATACTCTGCCTCCACCCCTTCTTTTGAATGATCTGGTGTACGTCGGTCAGCAGCGGTTTCACCCTTTGGTGGCCTCAGGGGTGGAACTATACTTGTTGTCGACTGTTCAATCAAAAACATGAGTGCTATATGTGGTGTACATGGAGGAGTTTGCTCACTGGGCCCAACACCGCCTTCACCACCAGTGTGTGGTTGCAAAAAATCATGTAAATACAAACCATTCAATTATAATTTAATTATCATATAAAATTATAAATTATAAAATTATAAATGAATTCATATTATGATTCTGCAACTTACTTTCAAGGCCTGAGATCTCTGCATCAACACTTGAACCTTTGCTTCGACCTCGTCTGTCTGCGGAATTATGAATAGCAGACGAAGCATATCCGCATGAAATGTTTTGAAGGTCTTCTGTAGTAGCTTCATTGGGTGTATAGAAGAAACAATTTCAACATCATTCAATAACTCGTTGACATCAAAATCTATGGACTGTTGTGTTGTTGTTTCATAAACCGAATCATTTGTCTGCAACAAAAATATATAAAACATTGTTTAATTGTTGAATCAATAGTCTAAGAAAAAAATTATAATAACAAAAAATATCTATCATGGTAGATTCCTAGAATTACATCTAGGTTTACCTGATGCCTAGACGACAGTGTCATTTGATCAACAGCTGGGGACTTGCCCCGATCATCCACTTGCAAAAAAAGTAGACAACATTATCATAATGAACACATCATAAAAACAAAAAAAATACATAACAAAATAAAAATTATGCTACATGTTATATGTATGTACAATTTTCAAGTATTTAAATTGTAGAATTACATTCAGGTTTACCTATTGCCTCGAGGTTGCAGTCATCTTCTTAATAGTCGGGTGGCATCCCCAATCAACACTCTACATGAAATATAGATAAGATTATATAAACCAAACAAATATACTATTGAAAAAACATAACAATGGAATTGTTTGTACATATTAAATTTTACAATGGAATCGATGTATACCTATCGCCTTGAGGCAGGTCTAGTAACATCTACTGTGAGGGAGGTGCCCCTAACAGAACCCTACATCAAAAACATACTAAAAATTACCTAATGAAACCAAAATACCCACTAAAACAATTTAATAACATAACATTTTTACGTATACATGTTGCCTCGAGGATGGTGTACTCCTCTCACCAGCTACTTGGGTGATGCGCCCCCGATCACCTCCTTGCGAAGTCAACATAGGAAATTTAATCAAAAATTATAATTATCTGCTAACGAAAATATCCTAAGATGTTAAAATAATTAATAAAAGGTTGGGTAAATTGTTGGATGTACCACATCCATACTAACCGTGTTTGTATCTACTCGATTCAAATTGTAATTAGTAAGCAGCTCTTCCCCAACAGCTATTGATTTAATGGCACATAGAAAGACACGGTTTCCTTCATGCCCCTCAAATATGCAGTCATGTTGCTTAAGTGTAGACCCTGATTGTGTATTGTTTATAAACGCCGCAATATTCCCAGTTTTCTTTGGCCTTTAGTCAATTTACAACGTTGCTCCTTTATTTTGATCTTTGTCTTTCAGTTGTAAATAATTTGCTGACAACCCATATCTATGGATACTTCCTATATATTGGACCAGGAGCATCCAATAATTGTAGTTGTAAGAGGGTCCAACATACTCCATTAATTATGTACATCTATCGTAACCAACCTTTATTCCATCCATGCAAAACAACCCCAATCCATGTAATGATGACGGTGAAAATCTATATATCCTCTCATTCACACAAAAATCAGTGTTGACATGAGGAAGATCCCTAGGTACCCATTGTTTCACTAGATTTGTGTACCTTAAGGGAACCTCAATGTCTCCTATTGTCTCATCATCATAAGAACATGACCCCCTCATGCGAGAGAAAATTCCATGCATTTATTGAATTTTCTTTTGATCTTCTAACATCTAGTTGATCTAGCCCTTGTAGGCCTACTAGATGTCTCACTTTACTCTAGCCTTCATAAACTCCCCTCGCTCGAGGAAGACAGGTCTTACAAATACCTGTTTGGTTCTACCTGCACCATGGTCATAAAAAACTTGGCAAATAAGAGAAAAAAACCATCAAAAACTTAGATAGACTTATAAGCATGACATAATAGTGATATCAATATCTTGAATAATATCAATAATTCCCTAGCATAACAGTTCATCAAATAGTCCTTTAACAAGAGATAGATATCAAGTGGTTCCATAGCTAATGCTTCAACCAATATCTCAAAATACAAGCTACATTTTTGACAAAATTTGCAGGTGTATCTTTTTAAATTTATTTTGTTTCCTCACCAAAAATATTAAATACCCAATTTACGGATCTCAATATATATAATAAAATCATTTGCTAATATTTTGTAATTGTTTTTCTAAAGAAAAAGAGGTGTTCCTTGATATTCAATAGTGAATGAAAGGTAACTTGTACATATAAGTCCTGACAATAATTCATTCCAGACGCGAGTGGAGATAAGTATCAAAAATTTACCAAGGGGATGGATGAAACCCACAATACCAAGATGATTGAACTAGCAATATCACAAGGAGAACATAAGGATCCCAAACATCTTATCCTAGGAGGAATTGGGGGTGGATAAAACACACCCCTAGGGGATGAAATAAAAATCTATATCCCCAGCTAAAACAAGAAAGATGTTAATGTATCCCATAGTCGAAAGAACCAAAAAATACTATGCCACTTAAATCAAAAAGCTCTTAAAAGATTTGTATCATGCCTTCCTCGATGATTTTTCCTTCTAAAAGTTACGAGAAGAATACAAGTCCAACCTTCATATTCAATGCTTTCGTGGATAAATGGTATGTACTCATATTGTGCTCCCTACAGACATGCCTAAAGTCATATAACCCATGAATTGAAGTCGTAGGTAGTATATCATATATGTCAGATTTAATGGATATCTGATGACAATTTTCACTACATTGGAAATCCAACAAAGTCTCCTTCATAGAGGTCAGAATTTCCAATATGAAACATGGACTTGCAGTTGGCCCCAACATATTATTCATGTCTTGGGAAAAATTGAATCTTGATTAGTGGCATGATATGCCACCATCTTCATTGTTGGACCATGGCCCCATTGATGAATTTTCTATTTTAGGAAAATCAAGAATAGTCTTGATTTTAGTTAGGCACTCTTTAGAAGTTGGATGTATTATACAGAATAATCAACATACTAAGAAATGAAATAAAATGATATTTTGTGATCCATTTGGAAATGGGTTAAAAATTCTTTTAACAACCAAATTTTTAGCTGTGGATCCCATCTACAATCTATTGTAGTTTCTAATTCTAATAGAGACACGCAGTTTACAATTAAATTTGGAGGATGAAGAGACTTGCATTGTTCATCGCCTCCCTTTCTACCCTAGCCACCATTTCTTGCTTTTTCTTGCATAGATTGAAGTCCATGGAAGTGTCCCCTATTCTTGAAGTAGTCTCCTTAGTCTTGCCTAAGGATCCCAGTTCTTCATATCCACCAAAACTAGCAACAAAGTGTGCCCACATAGTCCCTGTTGGTAGGGTTGTGAAGAATGTAGATTTTATCTTTGTTACTGATATATTGTATTTGTAGCCTAGGCTTTGTAGTGTTGTCCCAAAGACACTCTTAAAGTGTTTTATGGTGTTTTTTACTAATTCTTGTTTGTTGTTTTTTAGTTTTTGTCAATCATGTAGAGAAGCACACTGCTCAAATTTTGAAGATTCTCATAACCAAGAGCCTCATTCTTTCTTCCACCTTTTCTAGTTTTATCAAAAAAATCCAAAAAAATTGTAAGCCTTGTGGATCCTCTTTATAAAATACTAAAGGCAAAACTCATAATTCCTAGCTAGTGGATGTTAATTAATATAATACATTTTGAATTTTTGTACCATTCATGTTTATTGTAAAATTAAAAAATCTTCTCTGTAGAATTTTGACAATTACCATGCATTTGTAATTGGAGTGCTAAACATGCAACGCTCAGATAAAATTAACATGCTTTCCGATCAAGTTTTAAAATAGCTATAAGCACTTGGAATGACCAATTTAGCAAATTTGAAAAAATCAGATAAAGCATGATAAAGTAGGTTTTAAAGATTGATAAATCATCAAATATAGCATGTTTAAAAATAGATTGTGCTAAAAAAAACAATATATTGCATATCGTTAAATGTCTCATTAGGTTCTTGTTTCTACAAGGAACCCAATTATTTTCTCAATAACAACACACAACCCTAAAAATAAAATTGTTAAAAAAAGAAGTGACGTGAAACTGCTTGCATATCACCCAAAACAAACTTCTTGGTATTATCAACTCGTAAGGACCAAGAAAATGTAGACATTATTGACATGAACACCCCTTATCTCTGGCTCCTGGAAGAAAAATAAATTAATTCAAAAACAGTTTTTCAAATACGGTGAATTTGACTCTAGCAAACTCTGATTGCTGTGAAGATATGGATGCACCTATAATGGAATTAACATGATAGAATCTAGATGGATCTTAAGTTTTAACCCTCTGAAGACCCCAGACCAATGGCTCCTGGAAAAAAAGAAAACTACTAAAAATAACAGTTTCTAAAATACGACGAAACTGACTCTAATAAACCATGATTACTGTGAAGAACCAACAAGACAGAGTCTAGATGGATCATACCCCTATGAAGACCCTAGGCCTTTGGCTCCTAGAAAAAGGAAAACTACTAGAAATAACAATTTCTAAAATACAGTGAAACTGACTCTAATAAACTATGATTACTGTAAATACCTGGATGCACCTGTAATAAACATGACAATATAGATGGATCTTACCCCTCTAGTTGTGTAATAAATCTAGGGGTTAACAATGGTGACTCAAGGGGGTGACATCCTCTTGCAAGGTGTTGAGAACCATGAGGTCTCTGTATTTTGAGGCTTTAAATCCTGATTCATGGAAATGTTCCTGCATCAATGTTCGTGCCCACTTGACAATGGAGTCAAATGATGGTGCATCCATGTGGCATCCACTAACCAATTGGAAAGAGAACCAAATCACCCATGCCCATCTTCAACTACAAGCTGAAACCCACCTAATATGTACACCTCTCCTGTTGGAAAATGCACTGAAGTTTCCAAATTAGGAGGAAGCCACCTGGTCACATGCCAATATTGGAGAATGTTCCATAAATAATCCTCGGAGAATGTTCCATAAATTAGGAGGAAGCCACCTGGTCACATGCCGGGATTGGAGAATATTCCATAAATTATTTCCTCTTGAGTTGAGAAAATTAGTCTCCAACTATTGCATTTGGAAGAAGATGTTTCCAAAGTTGTTTATGTTCCAGGCTTTAATCTTGTTTTTCATAATGTTAGTTTTTTGAACCTATATTGACTTTTGCATGGTTCCACCATTATTTTATCGTGTCCTTGAATTGAAAATTTGAAAGCCACATTTTGTCATAGTGGAAGGGAGTTCCTTTTGAGATTTCTCTGGACTACTAGTGTAAAAGAATTGGCCATTGGTCTGATCCAATTGGGAGGATTGTGGGTTCCTATTCCATCCTCTTAGACAAAAGGTCTTCTGAGAGAATAAAATGGTCTAATTTTTCAGCTACATGTTTCTCCATGCTTTTTCCAGGTAAAAATTTCATTGCTAAAGGCATCTGCATACATGAAATATGTAGGACAAAAGGGGCATCATCTTCATGAACCAAACTTGAATCCCTTATTGAAAAACACACCCATTTAAACTAAGTTAGATTAAATTAAATTGATCTTACTTGAAAGAAAGGGCACTCAGTAAATACATTGATCTATTATCTAACCTTAATCTAATGTTCCCTTGGCCAAGAGATAACTTTGATCCATGTTGCATTTGCTTCTTTCTTTTCACCCGGCTATCCACAGAAGTAACTTCTATATCCTACCCATCCATGAAAGTCCAATGAGAGATACCTTAAAATTTAAAACCCCCATCCATCTATTAATCTAGAAGAAAGAAGAGAGTATCAAAGTGGTCAAAGTAAAAATTAAAGGAAACATGTGCATGAATTGGTTTAGTTTCACCATCATGAATATGGTTGTCTATGATTGTCATTGATGACAACATTAATGACAAAGGTGATGTGTGATGACTTGACATGAAGCCAAAGCAAGAAAGTGTGCATATGGCAAGAGATGACAAAGCACAAGGACATTGGATGTGGGCATTGAAGCGATTGAAACACCATTTGAAAAAGACAAAAGCATGATATGGCATTGGACAAAGATTTTACATGGCATCTTAGTTTTGGAACCCTTGGAGATAGTCATGGTGCAAGTAAAGGTTTGGAACCCACACACTTTGTATGCTTTGTAGCATGATGGCAATTGGACACATCTGGAAGCTTATTGAGGAATCTTGTGAGTTGAGAGTTTGAATGTCAAAGAAAGAAAAATTATATTTGCATATATACCACTCGGATTGATAAAAAAAAAATTGATAAAACATAAACTGGTCGTCCTGATAAGCCTTTTACTAGTTGGCACAATAGACATGAATTTAATTATTAATTTAAAAATAAATAAGAATTGTTATGATAAGTCGGCTCCAAAAAAATGGTGGAAAATTAGTATAAATAGGAAGTTCGCCTCTTTCAATTAGGAAGTGAATTTGTGTGTGGAGAAAGTGCTCTGAAATTCGTAGCTCTTAAATTAGGGACTGAGGCAGCTGCAGACATGAATGATGTTTTCTTAGGTTGGTTCGTGACTATGGAATACCACTGAGGCAACTACAACTAGAGGACAGGAAAGCAAATTTTCATATATGTTTTTCGGGTGTCAAAGAAGGTCCAATTCAGCCTTCATATTGAAGCAACGACATATTAATATTTTTGACGTCTAAGCTAGATGAAAGATGCCTGAGGAAGTTCGGTTGTCAATATCTTCCAGCCATGTAACAAGGTTATGTACAACAACAATTTATCACTAGTTCTTTTTTTTTAAACATCCACAACATTCATCAAAGAAAGAGCCACAGGGAAACTATAGTATATATTTGACAAGGTGCATAAAGAGGTCATCTGTGAATAACCATTGATTCGAGGCATGTATTGAAACGATGATGGCATTGAGTGGAAACATACACCCATCCACGCAATACTGGTTCAAATTGTTGATTGTCCTAATATAGTGATTGCAGTAGTTTTAGAACATAACTGTTTGTATGATTGGGTGAAAGTTTGAAACATGTTTAAGTCTTGGAGTAGACCTTGAAGTTGACTTAAAACAGGTTTGACATAACATATTTCTTATGATGAATGTATAGTGCACTTAATTAGACCTTTGCTTGTGCAACATTGATGTGGGCATGATGTATGTACAGTAAATGTGTGTGAGTTGACTCCTTTTGTGATTACAATAAAAGATAAAATATAAAGTAAGTACAACAGTTGATGACATGACAAATGACTCTTTGAATTGACAGAGACAAGTTGATGGCTGCAGTTGAAGATGACAGCTGAGTGAAAGGATGATTTGAAGAAGATGAATTCGCAAGGATTATCTTGTACTTGATGGTGATAGCCAAGTTACATGACAGAATTGGATATGCAATGTGACAAGTGTTCAAATGTAAATACAAGTTGGCTCCTGTACAGTTTTCTTAGTAGGATCTAAGAAAATACCAAGCAGAGTCTTGGAATAGAAGTAGGTTCTTTTGTATCAGTAGGTGTTTATTTACCTCGCAGCTACAACCTATAACATCCCCGACCCTCTGACCGACGAAGAGGACACTACCGATGCTGCTATCTACCCGGGAAACTAGCCTTATGAACATACACATGATAAAAATTGAAATGCTTTGAACTAAAACATGCATAGATGCATAACTATTTATAATACGGCGGAAGCAACTACATTCCATTCAGCATTTAGCATGTTCATCATTTTCATTAAACAACAAATACAATTGCAAAGATGAGATAGACAAGAATATGTATCTTATGATAAAGAACGCCCCATAACCAGCTATGTCACTACAACGTTCCACCCAACCACAGGCCAGTGTGCTCCTTAATCTCTCTGCAACACAGCCACCATTGAGTTGGGCATGATTCCCACAAGGAATAAGGAAACTAAGCAGGCTGACACATTGCCAAGGATACCACAAAATTCAGCCAAGCCAACACATTTGGGTTTATCAGGATAAGAGTACACACCAACACATAACCAATCCAACAAGTTGGGTTTATCAGGTTATCAGGAGGTGGAAGCATTGTCTGCTAAGCTAGTGGGCTCACTGAAGAGCTAAGGATGCCTACACCAGAACTAGCTTGACTTCTAAGACATCCACACACACCCAACACAAGGAATCATTCCCTTCTCTACTGCACAGTCCCTCAGGACATGAATTCCCTTCCAGTGCTATTCAGGGGGTGTAGAGAAGAGATCCAACCCTCTAGATCTATCTATGAGGCTCCTGTAAACACTAGGTTTGTCAAGCAAGATCCTTTCCACTCCTACACAGTCCAAAGACCAGTCCACTGTGCACACACAGCAAAACAACTAGCTCTGGGATTGAAAGGAAAACACCATAGACCAAAACCAAAATGACAATTGGGTAATACACAACCCAAACTGAGCAATTCAACTCTAGAGTTGTTGATGGCCCTATCGTGGCCAAAACAACTCAACCACAAACTCACAGCAACCCAAAAATCGTGGGGAAACCAGTAGAAATTTCTCAGTTGTGTGAGGAAAGGAATGCAACTTGTGTGAAGGTGAATCCACATGCCCAGACCCACAACATGAAGGAAATTGCACCCATCAAAATCGGGAGTGGAAGACTGAACCAGTCGTGTTATGCACGTGTGAGGAAAATATACATAGCCAATCCAGAATTGTGAATGCCACACACAGGAAAATCGTGAAGTTCCAAAACCCCTCCCCAACTCTCTGCGTGAGGGATAATAGAAGAATTGGGTCATGTTCCCCCTCCTCCTACCCACGTGAGGGTGAAAGAGCTCCCTAGTGGAGTGTGCGTGTGGGAAAGGACTGACAGTCCTGCCACACACCACTGCCCATGCAATAACTGCCCCCAACTAACTTCATAGTATTTAATTTAGTATTTGAGACAGGAATAAGACAAAAAGGTTGTTGAATGAGACAAGGGATCAATCGTGAGTAAGACAAGAGATTGGTGACAACTAAATGGGTTTATCAATTGACATTTGGTTTTTCCCCATTGGCCCCACATGCTAAATATTCCCCCCTCCTTATCCTTAGGAATATCATGCCCTTTTCATTATGGTTGCATTGACATAGCTGGTTGGGGTTTATTTTAATTAAAATGCATATTTACATGATGCCAAAATTATAATGTGCCGGCTAGCACAAAATACCATCGGCAACGATTTTAATCGCCGAAACATTAAACGCTAAATCGATGGTGGGGATTTTTCATTTAGATCCACACCATGATTAATTACAATATATACATCATATACATTTTTAATGAAAATGGGGCCAAAATCGAGGTGTTACACTGCCTTTTGAAATACAAAAATATTACAAAGATTATATCTTGTGTCTCTTGTGCAATGTGTTGGCGATTATGTGTTTAACTTGATGAATGATTAATGATATAGGTTATTTATGAATATGATTATGAAGTAAATTTTTGAATGTAGATATGATATTTTTATTGAAGTTTAAATTTGGACTAAATTTAAGCTCACTGATTCACCCCCCCCC
>LPNX010585208.1:155107-165107 GCA_001517045.1 Pseudotsuga menziesii
ATGAGCCTTCCTTTATTCCATTCACAAGCTCTTCAAAAGTTAGTCTGTGTCTCAGGCTCCAACTCATTCAAAGCATGGGGAATAGCTTTCTCATAACGGTGATAAATTATCCCAAAGTGAGTAAATCTCTCCTTCCTTATTTCCATGTCCCCTCAAATCGTTATACTCAGATAAGTTATAACCTGACATAAGCAAGAAGGAAAGGCCCTATATTCCCCTCAAATCATGCAGAGAAGAAATAAAGTTCACATAAATAAAAGGAATTACATAAAATAAAAGATCAAAATAAAAGTTATTTGCATGGGTATCTAGGGGCTAAATTTTGAGTCCATTTTTAGGCAACGAGCAGTCAAAGGTGATTTTGGTGTATTCTAAGCAGCATAACAATGAGGAAAGGACCAAAACTCAGACCTTGGCATGAACGAAGAATTCTAGGCCAATTTTGTAGACTGAACCAGCATTCCGTGCATAGTTACAACATAAATCTAGCTTGTTGCATAGTTTTTGGGCACTTTTCCAAAAGTTTGGGCGTGAAAACAGCCTCAATCTTCATTCACATGCATATTTTAAGGCTAAATTAGCTTTAAATAATCAAGACAACTACCCTAAGATGAATTTTTGGATACATGAAGGCTAAATAGCATTTCAAATCTACTTTTGGGCATAATTTCACCTAATATCAATCATATGGATTCAAAATCCAAGGTGGGATAAATGTACATTAAAAAAATACTCTGATTGAATCCCTTGTTGCAATAATCATTCCAAATTCAAAAAAGAGTTTGATGATAGTGTTTTCTATGCCAATATTATTGTCTTTGCATGTATGCGATGGTATAGGTCAGAATGGATGTGAAATAACCCCCATAACATAACCCACCAATCCACTAAACAATTGACTAACCATATAACCTATTAACACAATATCCACTCTCTCATTAAACAACTACCCCTAATGCATAACCCACTAATCCACTAAACCAATAATATATTACCACTATAACCATTAAACATCTCATCCACTACCACACTAATCAGTAACACACTGATGGCTAACACCCAAATTCACTAAAAAGATAACCATTGACCTAGTTATCCATAAACAGTTAGTGCACTAAAATATTAAGCGACTAACCTAAGAACCAAATAATATACTGTATTGAAACAAATAACATGCTAATCATTGAACCGCTAACTCTCTAATTACTAAATTGATAACCTTATAACCCATTAACCATTTGAAGAATAACACACTAACCCACTAACCAATAGATTGCCAACACACTAAGCCACTAAAGCCTCTAATTTTATTTCAAACCTACTAACCTTTAACTCATTAACTAATAACCATTAATTACTATTTGTACCTTGTGAAAACACAGTTAAAAACTTATTTTTCTTTAAATGGATTTTTTTTAAATATTAGTAAATTGAAATGAAAAAAATTCACTTTAACTTTGTTTGTTTCACACACATATTTAACTAACTTACAATAAGCCTTGAGGGGTCGCTCAACTAGGTTTCAGGGCAAGAGGTGCACTATAAACACCATCAACTATTGTGGGAAAGTATCCATGGGTTATATATATATTCCAAAACAAACAAAAAATTATTAGTTAAGAAAATTTATATTATATTTTAAATGTGCATATAAACACTTAGGAAACATCAAACAAAATATTACCACTTTCCATAACATGACATTCTTTGTATTCTTTGATGGACCTCCAATTTGTCTATTTTATAGCCCATACTATATTATATATTTACATTTGACACTTACATCTTAATGTGAAACATTCATGCCTTTTGATGACCAATATAGATTTTATGCCATATTATTATCTAATTATATATACAATTGCTTAATTCCAAGCATGAATGTGATGTGCTTGATTTTAAAATGAGTTTTTGATGATTTTTGTATGTGAACCGATATGGACTAAATAGCTAATAGTTTAGGGATTTGATCTACAATACAAGGATGATCTCCTTCATTTAGGAATCCAAATCTAGTCCCTTCACCATATTTAGAGTTTCCAAATCTCGAAGGAAGCCATGATGGCCTAGACCCACAAGGACCAATGTCATGTGATTTACATTAAATGGATGAAAGGATTATTTGTTACTACAAAGTGATTCCATGTTGTCAATCTATTTCATATCAATGGCTAGGGATCTCATGAGATTGAGGTGCATTCCCCTACTAATGTGTATATTTTATTCCTATGTCAATCACAACCATCATGTTGACTTAACTTACATGGTCTCTTTTCCATAAAAACACCATCCTATGACATCATGTTAACACAATTATAAATTTTATTGACTTTCCCATGGGACAAACATTATGCCTACACATGCTTAATTAATTCCCATCCTTTAAGAAGATAGGTCACAAGATAAATTCCTTACTTCACTTCTCCCTTCCCAAACACCAAAATTTTAATATCATTAGCAAACACTCATATTTTTGTTACTAATATAGTTGGGCATTTAAACCAAGTATTCAAAATTTTACTTAACTAGAATTGAGTCTATGAACCTTTGGTTTCCAAGGAATGCATTGCCTCAACAATGACTTGGAAACTAAATGTTACTTTCCCATATAGACATTAATATTTTATATGAGCCATGGTATTTGTATAAGTGACCCCATTGGATAGTACATGTAGTCAATACATGTGCAATTCCAAACCCCAACTAATGTTTAAAGTGTCAAAATCCCACATTGAAATTAAAAGAGCCCGAAGTAAAGTCTTTTATATTATTTCTTGACTCCTTGACTTGTGGTATTTTCCCCTTGGATTACTTAATGGTGAAATATAAAATGAAGTTGTCCCTCACTTGATGAACATACATTCAATCATTTTCTTTATCTTTGTCCAAAATTTCGATTGGGGAACTACTTCCAGTGTTGAGGACCTCACCAATATGCGATCAAACCCTAGAAGTCTGATGTTTGCTCATTGAAAGGCTACCAAAGCTTTACTAATCCCTAAAAAGGCCACCGAGTCACCAAGAAGCATTGTTGAGATCCCTAGCAAGTTGTTGAGTTTTGATAAATCCCTAAATACGGATGTCGAGACTCCTATTAGGGTTGCCGAGGTATGTCATATCCCTGAAGAGGTTTTTCTTGAATCTTCAAGGGTTGTTGAGAGTCTTTTGTGACACGATTTGAGACCTTCGAGGGTTGGATAAGGCTCTAAGCAAGGCTATAGGTACATAGTATAGGCCACCAAGGGTTCTTCTAAACCCTAAATAGGGATACCTTGAAACTAGAAGTTTGTTTAAGCCCTAAAAAGAGGCTGCTTAGACAACAAATAGAGGGTCATCGTTGCACACCACGATTTACCATATGTGCTCCCAGCTCTTCCAAAAAGAAGCGCATAACCTTTTCTTCCAGAAAGAAGCATGTAACCTTCGCCATATTCCACTTTTTAGGGAGGACCCGCCCTACTCGATCAATGGGAAGGAATTTTTATAGACCAACTCTGCATCATGTCAAAGAGTTAAAGCCATCTATAAAAGAGGGAATCTAGATACAATCTCGAATACTAGGATGCATTACCATAAATCAAGCCATACAACCGCTAACCAAAACCAAAACAACAACAAGCATGCATCCTATAATAGGGAATCTATAAAACATGTTGAATCCATCATGGGTTAGTTCAAGGGTTTAGCATAGATGTCAGTGCATAGTTGAAGTCACTAAAGTTTAGATCAACCAGACTCATTACAACCATAATAAAGAAAGAGTAGCAGCTCCGACCATGGTCAGAATTTTTATTATTTTCGTCATTTCAATTCCGACCATACTAAATTAACTTCTGTTTTTTTATAAAACTACTTACAATTAACCTACTTACATACTGAAGACATTGCAAGCAGCCATATTGAAGGTGCAGTAAATCCATTAGAAACTCATGAAGACAAATTGCAAAGAACCCATCGAGAGAAATTTCAAAGAACCCCGTGAACACCTTCAATAGAAATCGCATGCACCCGTATTGAAGCCATGAAGCCTTGTCGGAGAAATCACATGCAACGGCCAATACACGATCGTGTCGAGACAGAAAAATTGCACAATGTAAGTGCATAAGCTTCCAAACATTGATATAAAAATCTAACCTCCTCTATTTATATCATTTCCATTTTGCATGTTAACGCTTTATGCAAAAATTCCTGCGAGCTGCTCCTTGTAAGGTTTGTGCACGGTGAATGTGTGAGTCGTGTACTATTGGATAACAATAGAAGTACGTCACACCCTTTTACCACCAAGTGGGTAGGTGTATGTGACTACTAGACTATACTATACATACAATGCAAGGATCATAGTGCAAAAGAGGATGATTGTGTCAAGCCTCCTAATGATTATGGGGTATATTGTGTTTGGAATAGTAAAAAATACTCCCAACTTTGACATTAATAAAATGTATGATAATTCAATCTTAAAATCCAATATTTATTTTTTTACAAAACCCCAAGCATGCCCAACAAATTACCTAGATAAAATATTTTTTATAGTGAATATTGTAGATTGAAATCCAAAACCAAAGACCTAATATATTTTTTCTATATGAAACCCAATGCAATGCAAGTCTAGATGAATTTCTAGAGAAAATTTTACTTATAGTTATTTAAGGTTGCATGTTATTTCCTTTATTTAAATACTTTGTAATTGCATCATTGATCCAACCAACAGCCAACAGGTTTGACTTTGACAGGTTCACCTTGCCAGCCAATAGGTTCTCCTTTGACAAGTTTGCCTTGGCAACTAACAGGTTCAACCTCAGCAGGTCCACCTCGAATACAACATACCAGCATGCTCTACGACGGTTGAACTTCTAACCGTTATAACTAAAGGTAGCGGGTAGTCACCCAAATTTCTCATCATCCTCTATATAAGCATGTACATAATGTAATATAGACATATTTCTTATCATCATATGATTCCTCCATCTTTCATGGAGCAGAAGTAATAAATTGGTTCAAATTATTGCATATTGTCTATGTGTATATTTCTTGTCGACCTAGTGTGTTTCCTGCTTTGTTGTTCCCTTTTATATGCTTCTACCTCAACAAAACTCGGTTCATTCAATCGACTGTTGTCCCCAGCGTGCACCTGGGCACGACCTGGATCATTGGTATCAGAGAAAGATCTTGTCCATAGATTAAGTTACATAAGCACTTCCATCGAAGTTATTTAACTTATGCATGTTCAAACATGCTCACAATCCCAGCAACACAAGAAGACACTTCCTTCGACTTCAAAAAAGATGACTAAAGAAGTAGACAATAGATATGCAACTAATGAGATAGAGCAACTCATAGAAAAGTATTGGCTCGCCAGCAAACCGAAATGTTCACCCAGTTCAACGAGAATCTCCTGAGAGTTGTTGTGAACTTCGGGGAATCCTCAACATGATCTCACTTTGATAAAATTAGCCCCTTCAAAGTACAAATGAATCTGGTCATATCGAACCTTGAAGGAAAGATCGACGTGAAAACCATCAAAAATTGGGTACAACAACTAGAATCTTACTATGCGGTAAATCAACTCTCTGAAGTGGAAAATATCACCATTTTGTCCTTAAATATGTCAACCTCCGTACACTTCTGGTGGGAGAACCTATCGACAAAAATGGAAAAAGAAGAAGACCCCATTGACACATGGGTAAAATTTGTCAAATATTTCCGAAAGGAATTCTATCTTCCCAAGTACCTTGAACAGAAATAAAAGAAGTGGCATTAGCTAAGGAAATGGAAAGACCAGTCCGTACAGAGTTACACCGACTATTTTTATCGACTCATGGCTAGACTTGGCATCCAATAAGAAGAGAAATTGCTTGTCCTGAAGTATGTTAGTGGTTTATCCCCTTACATTCAGCAAGAGATGGAGTTTCTGATTGCCAACGCTCTTGCGGATGCATTTCATTATGCCATCAAGCTTGAAGCTAAACAAAAAGAGAAAATACATTTCGCAAACAAGCCAATAGGTCGAACATCCGACAAGAAGTTTCCAACCAACTCTGACAAATTCAAGAATCCTTCTCAATAGACTCTACCAAATCCTGATCATCAAAAGAAGAACTTTCAGAAAGACAAGAGAGATCGCATCAAACAAAACCATACCAGGAAATGGTGTGATTATCACAGTTCAGCATGGCATGATACATCAGAATGCAAAGCTCGGAAGATAGTTTTGGAAAAATTGTCGACATCTGATTTGTCCGACAAAACCCTGGTAGAATATGATCCAAATGCATCAGCCCTCCTGGATTCAACCTTTGCCACTCCGACAGCCTCGACCATCGTCGATGAGGAAGAACTAGAGCACCTATTCCATACATGAATATGGGTTCAGAACAATCGATTACATATGATTGTGGATAACGGTATCCAGAATAATAATAAAAAATTAAGATCTTGTGAAGAAATTAGGTCTTTTCACCACTCCACATCCTCAGCCTTACAATATCGGTTGGATGAAGGATGGGCAGGAACTAAGGATCACATGACAATGCATACTCGCCTAATTCATTAATCCTTTTGAAGATGAAGTACTCTATGACGTGGCACTACTTGCCATAGCCGATGCCCTATTCCGTAAACCCTACCTATGGGATCGACATGGTACATATCAGTCACGGCCTCAGAAGGTGATTGTCAAAATCCGAAACTGATGGTATGGCATACCAGAGAAACAACCCACATCAATGGTTTCTATGATGTATACCAAACAAACGAAGAAGCTTATCAATCATGCTCAAAATTTTGCATTAATCATGATAAAGCCTCAACATTCCAGGAATACTCCAGCAACGAGTCGACTCACTGAACAGCACAACTCTTGACAACATTCTTGAATAATACCAGAAAATATTTCAAGCACCAGACGGAGTACTTCTGCATTGTCAGGTAAAACACTCCATTGAACTTGTTCCTGGTTCTTCATTACCTAACGCATATGTTTACAGAAGCTCAATTCTAGAAAATGAAGAGATTCGTAGACAAATCCAGGATTTGATCGACAAGGGTCATATCCGCCCCAGATCCTCTCCTTGTGGAAATCTAGTCGTCTTAGTTCCAAAGAAAGATGGGACTTGGAACATGTGCATCGAATACCGGGATCTCAACAAAATTTCAGTAAAGAACAAATACCCTCTTCCACGAATTGATGAACTCATCAATAATCTGAAAGGTGCTAAGTTCTTTACGAAACTCGACCTCAAGTCAAGATATCACCATATTCTAATCGAGTCCACTGATGTATGGAAAAAACTTTCAAAACCAAGGAAATATTTTTGAATGGTTAGTCATGCCTTTCGGCTTAACCAATGCACCTGCAACCTTCATGAGATATATGAATGACCCTCTACGACCTTTCATCGGTAAATGTGTCATTGTCTATCTCGATGATATCTTGATTTTCAGTCAATCATGGGAAGAACATGTCAAGCAACTTCGACAAGTTTTCGACACTCTCTAACAACATCAACTATATTTGAACATGGACAACCTCTCATTTGCGATGACCAACATCAAGTATTTGGGGTATGTAATTGACTCTGCAAGAATTCATGTCGACCCAGAAAAAGTACAGATCCTCAAATATTGGCCCATTCCTCAAAACATTCATGAACTAATAAGTTTTCTTGGTTTGATGAATTTCTATCGATGATTCATACTTCAGTTCAGTCCCATCGCATGCCCTTTGAATCAGTCAACGAAAGGAAATGGGAAAAATATCTTCAAATGGACACTGACACAACAACAAGCTTTTGAAAAAATCAAAAACAAGCTTTGTACTGCACCAGTAATTATGTTACCATATCTGCACCAGCCCTTTGAGATTGAGATGGATGGATCAGACTATGCCCTCGGCACAGTGATCACTCATTCAGGTCACCCAGTCGCGTTTCATTCCGATACTTTTAGCGACATGGTCAGAAGGTACTTGACGTATGAAAAAGAAATGTATGCCATTGTGCAATCAAGCTCCTAAGGAATGGAGACACTACATTCTTGGCAGGGAAATGATCATCCTCACTGACCATAACCCTTTGCAGTTCGCTCCGACTCAATCGAAACTACAGACAACCCGACAACTCAAGTGGATTAATTACCTGCAACAATTTCAGTTGGTAATTAAGTATCAGAAAGGTAAATCCAATTTCGTAGCCGATTGTCTCGGTAGACTAACCATTACTCTACTGTCTACAGTTATGAGTATGCAGGGTTATGACACCACTACTTGTCCGCAATTGTATTCGGTATATTGCGATTTTTCTACAATATATCGACAGCTTCAGACCGACAAGTTGTCGACTGTTGACTACTTCATGAAGGACACCTTGCTATACAAGCTTAGACATCATTTTGTACTGACTGGTGAGCATCAACAAAATCTCATTTGGGACGCGCACTACAGCAATACCACGGGAAATTTTGGAGTCACAAAAACACTTGTTATCCTCCAAAAGTATTTCGATTGGCCTTCACTTAAATCTGATGCCAACAAGTACATTTGATCGTGCGTGGTTTGTCACATTGCTAAACTGCTGAATTGACGACAAGAAATGTACACACCCCTTCCAGTTCCTATTCTACCATGGGAATCTATTTCTATGGAGTACTTGACGGTATATACTACTACCAAACATCAGCATGATGCAATACTAGTAGTAATCGACAGATTTTCCAAGATGGCTATACTCATACCATGCAAGAAGACTACGATAGCACAACACACTGCTCAACTCTTCTTTGAACATGTGTGTAAACACAATGGCCTCCCGACGACCATTATTTCTGACATATATGCTAGATTTGTCAGCACCTTTTGGCAAACTCTCTAGAAACAACTCGACATGAGACTTTCTTTGTCGACGGCCTTCCATCTGCAGACAGACAGACAGAAGCTGTAAATTTCTTAGTCATACAATTACTTTGCATGTACAACCACAAGCATTGTTGAACATGGGATGACAACCTTCCATACATACAACACAACTACAATCGTGCTCAACACAGCTCTATAGGAAAGAGTCCATTTGAGATCTGTTACGGATTTCAACCCTCAACGCCTATCCACTTAATCAGTTCCTTGACACAGTTGAACAACATTGACTTCGAAGGACTAGAAGTGGAGAAAGCATTGAAGTTCAAAGATCAAATCTACAGCATCCAGAAGCAAGCACAGGAAATGTTACAACGAGCAAATGAAAAAGCTAAGGCTCGACATGACAAGCATCGTATTCCTCCTTCATTCCAAATTGGGCATCAGGTCTAGTTACATCTAAAGAAGGAGCGCTTCACTGGTCCATACAGATAGATGAAACATTTGCAATATGGTCCATACAGTATCCTTAAACAGATTGGAGAAAACACTTTTTATCTCGACATTCCTGCATGCCTTGGCCCACATCCAGTTTTCAATGTAGATCTGCTTCGACCATACCATGCACCATTGTTGGAATAGAATGACTTGCATACAACAAAACCCGAAGAAATCCATTCAAATGTTCAGGAACCTCTTCTTTGTGACACCATTATGGGATGACGCATACACCTTACAAGGATGAACTCCATTCCCTTGTTTCAAGTGGCTAAAGCTGGACAACTCCCTGCGTAAGGAAAATGGTACTCTGCTAATGAAGTCGCCGACAAGTTTCCTCACATGAACGAATACACAATGGAGACCATTGTTTCTTAAGGAAGGAGGAATGATCCAACTAGCAACCAACAGGTTCACCTTTGATAGGTTCGCCTTTCCAGCCGTCAAGTTCGCCTTCGACAGGTTTTCGTTGGCAACCGATAGGTTCGCATTCGACGGGTTCGCCCTCGACACGTCCACCTCGAATACATGATACCAACATGCTCTGCAATGGTTGAACTTCTAACCATTATAACTTCTTATAACTGAAGGTAGTGGGTAGTCACCCAAATGTCTCAGCATCCTCTATATAAGCATGTACATTATGTAATATAGACA
>LPNX010585208.1:170107-214588 GCA_001517045.1 Pseudotsuga menziesii
GCAATATTTAATCAAAATATATAGAGTAGAGAAATTACTGCATACCTCATATGCTTCAATAGACTTCATCATCTTATTCATCCAAGTCATCATCTGTATCATCAAATCCAGAGTGAACATTGTAAGGATTGGCCATATCATCATTGTCATCTAAGTCAGTTACGATCATCATGTCATCATTGATATCATCTTCATGGGCATTGTCTACTACATCATCTTATTCAACTAATTCTTGGAAATCTTCTTCTGGATCATCATGATCATATAACTCATGTTGATCATTATATTCATCATCGTCTTCTTCTTCCAGAACCTCTTCATTACCTTCCTCTAGGTTATACTTTACCGGCCTTCCCCTTGGAACATGTCTCGCAATAAATGACCAAACCAATTTACTTGGAACCTTAGAGTAAAATACATGTTCACATTGGCTTAGAAGAACATAGGGATCCATTCCTAGCTCAAAAAATCGTGTATTTACCATGGTAAATCCATTGTCATGTTCAATAATAGTTCTACCGGGATCACGTTGATTCAATCGTAACCTGTACCATTTGACAACTAACAGAACTACCTTGAAGGATTTAAAGTCACACTGAATAATATCTTCCAGATACCCATAGTATCGATTTTCTAAGAGTTCTGTATTTCTGTCACTTCTAGATGAAACATTGGTCACCTCAAAGACTGCATATACCCCACAATATGATGTTTTCTTTGTTTCATCCAACATTTTGATGCGATATCTACAACCATTGCACATCATAGCCTTATGGTGTTTTACTACAACAAGCCATACACAACAAGATTACATAATAATTCAATATTTATGATTAAGTGCATGTTTATGAATCCATAAAGGGAAAAAAAAATGTGTACATCAATATGTAATTTGCAAAAAAATGAATTAGAGTGGTTGATTCAAATTCTTTCTTGCTTATCTTTTAAACCATATGCTAAATCGATTTCCCTTTGTGTAAGATTGGTATCTCCATTGCAATGTGTTGCTTTAACCAATGAAGCCACACCTTCCCATGATATTCCATGACCCGATTGTTCACATCGTTCAATCCATACCTTCATCCAGTAAAGATTGTTTGCGATGAATAAATGAATTGCATCCCACTCTCGACCAACTGCTTGATGACAATACAAATTAAAATTCAAGACATATGTAAATTATCTTAACAAATAATACACTCTTAATTGATGCAATAGATTGAATATGCAAACAAAATATGTTAAATGATATATATACATCAAATTCAACAGTCAAATGTATTATATTAATTAACATCCACTAGCTAATAATTACCTTTCGCCTTCCTCAATTCCTCAATCTACCTTTCCCCTTTAGGTACTCCCCTTCAAAATTGTTATTGGAGTTTGGATCACAAATGCGATGTAAATTAAGCTTTGACGCTAAATTAGGAAGATATTCACTAACATACAATATGTTTTGGTATATCATATATCCATCCATCATATAACCCTCATCGTGTTCTCATTGTCTAACCAAACCCTTCATAAATTTCAAGTGTCTCTCAACCATCCACATGGATCTTAAGTGCACAGGTCCACACAATTCAATCTCATCAACTTGTTGTATGAGGTAGTGTACTTCTTGTGCATTGAAAAATGCCAAAGGTATATTCTTCTGCATTTCAGACATCATACTAGGAATTTCTCTCCTCCAATACTTTATATCTTCTTTATGGATTTATTTAGATGACAACCATATACAAGTGACGCAAAGCACTAACGATATTTAACAAAAAAACATTAAATTACATAACATGAACTAGTGCACACAAAAAAATATAAATTATACGATTAATTAAAGAAACACTAAGCACATGCAAATAATTGCTAGTTACCTCATGTATTTCCCAAGATTATGTACAACTTGTTTGCATTGTTGTTGAAGTTGTCTGAGAGAGAGAGAGAGAGATGTAGATCATAGTGTAACAATATTCAAACCATGTCATTTTTTAAACAAAGAGCAGACAAACAAAATAACAACAATATGCACTGGAATTAAAAGAAACAATAATTATATGGATATAACCATAATAATTACCTTCATAAGATGTGCCAATCATGCGTTTTCACCCCCACAAAATCACCTTTCTTTGTTATGATATTCTTCGTGTTCGCACAAAATCATGTGGGAAATTTAATTTTCCACGTGACTTCTTTTACAACATTACTTTGTTGCTCCGTAAACATCCATGGAATTGAGTTTATATTAATTTGGTCTCCACTACTCTGAAATTGAATGGTGCCTTCCATTGCATGGTTTCCTTCTTGAATGTCTTTGCAAGATTTCATAATTTTTTATTTTTCACTTCTTAGCTCCAATAGTAGCCATAATGTTTCAATCACATTCTTTCTTATATGCATTGTATCAAACAAATGGTAAATTTGTAGGTGCTCATAGTAGGGCAACCTACGGAATTGTTTAGGATAACTTTTCATTCCTCATGGAAGCCCATTAATTCCTTCATGATCAAGACGAACATCATGAATATTATTTTATAAATAAATTATTGAAATAAATTATGGCAACTACAGTAAACAACACACAATAATAATAAAAACTACATAACAATTCATATACGATGATCCATGCGTATCAGCTTAACTATTTTTATTATATTGCAACTTCCAAAGGTGAGGTGTCATTCTCTGTGGTTTTAATGCAGTCTCTTGCTTCCCATTGAAAATATTTTTTTCAGTTGTTCTATACCTATGATTATTAGAGAGGAAGTTCCTATACTCATCAAACACCTCCTTTCTTAAGCTTTTTGAGAAACTATATTTTATCTTAGGACCACAAACTAGACGTGCAAATTTCCCCTTTATCTGAAGACCTACAATAAATAGATATGGAATATCTATGTCAATTATAATTATATATAAACTATATTAACTACTTCATAAAATTAAATGCAATTAAAGTGGAACTTAAAAATACAAACCACAAAAATGGGTTAACCCTAGGGCATCGTGTATTGTCCATACAAACATTGCATGGAATCGAAATTGCCTTTGTCGTATTGGTCTAGATATTTCATACATACTGTTGCCATTCCATAACTTCAGTATCTCGTCTATAAGAGGTTTGATATGTACATTCATATCTTTGACTTGGAACTTACATGATTGATTTGAAGTACATATAAAATATATAATTGTGAGAACCATTAAGATATATAAACCATGCACAAGAGTAAAATAAAAATATATATATGTGAAATTAGGAAACAAAATACGACAAATGAGATTCCACAACTACAATAAAAATAAAACAGTTGTAGACACAATATACCTAGAATAATCATTGACAACATTATGTGCTCCCTCTTTATTGACAACCATGGAGGAATGTTATTGTTGATAACAAAAATAGGCCACACCGTGTAAATGGATCTCATCTATGCAAATGGATTAACATCATCTGCTACCAAGGAAATCCTATGATTACGGGGTTCTTCTTTAAAGTGAGGCCACTTTTCCTCCATATCTCGAAATGTAGAACCATCTGCAGGAATTCAAATAACATCATCTTGACTTATATTCCTTGCATGGTAATCCATAAATTGTGCTATGATATTGCACCTGAATAGTCATTGCAAACATGGAATGATGGGAATATAACGAAGAACCTTCTGAGGCACCTTTTTTGTTACTTGATATGTTCGATATCTACTTATATGAAATTCCATACAATCTGTTGCAAATTCATGTTGATTATAATATATAACATGGTCATCGGGGCATGCATGAATTGCTTCATAATGTATTCCAATCTCTTTCATGATGGAAGATAAATCTTGATATGTGCAAGGTAAAATATTTGATGGTGGTAACAAAAATTCAGTTATCAAGCTACATCAAATAAAAATAAAAATAGAGTTAATATAATATATAAATAATATTAACGAAATGCATTTCATCCGTATTAATTTGAATTATGAACTAACAATACAATTATTAAAGGAACAAATATAAACTTGATCGCGATCATATATATGTGATGGATTATTTTACATACCTTAACATCTGTGTGATTGATATGTTTGAAATACCATTCATAACCTTCAAGTTCATTATCAACAATATGGCAGAGAGAAGATTTGTTTTGGAGCCTTCATAAAGGGGTTTGTATGCCTTCTCAAGAAGAGGTATATCGTGAACATCATCAAAGTCATCAATATTTTCATGATCATCGTCATCATCATCATCCATTCTAACATTAAATGAATCATGGATCAATATATTTGAACCATCATCTTCAACTACGTTATCAGTATGATCATCTTCTTCAATAGGATTATTAACTTGTTCTCCATTAAGCATAGCTCCATTCTCCTCCAGTACTTGTTTTGAAAGAACTTCCTCTTAATGATATGTTGTAGGATGTCCTTGCTTTATAATTACATGAAGACATCAATAGATATCATTTGATATAGGAAATATTAAAATAATGCATACGTTTAACAAAGCAAAAAATATCAAAAACTTAATAATGCTAAATTTACAAATGAATGATATTCATTTCCCCCGTCAGCGTGTCCATGTTCCCTACAATGTTTGGTGGCTATTGTGATCAATATTCTTCTATTCTTAAATCCCATGCATTGAATACATGGACAGTAGCATTTCCCATCACCCCTTTTTTTGGCTGCATCCTACAGGCTAGCAAGCAATTGTCGATTTTGTTCATTTGGATCAGGAATATTGATATTTGACATTTTGTCACAAAAATATTGAATGAATACTATCGAATACCTTAAAAAATAAAGGTCCACACATCACTATTTCCACAAACGGTGGTTTATCAAAGAATAAAATAGTTTCTACAAATCGTCTGTCGATAAAATTTTGATGTCCGCAAACAGTCCGTTGAGAAATAAAATAATTATGTAAACCTTTCGTCGAAGAATAAAACAATTCCTGAAATCGTCCGTCGAGGAATAAACTAATTTTCGCAAACCGTTTGTCACTTCTATAGAAAACATGTCGGAATGTCTCTATAATTTATATATTTTCAAATTCAATAGTGGTCGAATAATCGACAATATTAGCCTAGTTGTCATTGCAAAATGCCTAGTTATCGTTGCAAACAAAAATGGAAATTATGTCGCCAATCCGACGAAACTTCATCATATATCTGAAAACAAGGTAGTCGAATATCCGACAAGATTGGAGTCAAAAATCCGACCTACTTGAAGTCGAATATCTGAACTACTTGAATTCAAATATCCAATAATCCAAAGTCGAAAATTCAACAGTAAAAATAAGTATCAAAAATTCGACAAAAGATTCTACAATTTAAAAAATAATAATCAAAATTCGACATTTCAAATTGAAATTCGACAAAACAGTACATTTTGTCAGATTTTGGGTTGAAATCTTGTTGTGGTTCCAATCCCAGTTCTCATTTTTGGGATAATCATGATAATTCAAAGTAAAGACAAATCAAATTTAATTTACTTCTCTTGGTTTGGCATTTTTCTTTCCAACTGATCCTTCCTTAAAAATAATCTAAACTTGATTTTGAGTGAATTGTAACTGTGAGCTAGCTGGGAAGGATTAATATGAATACTTCTTCATGGCATCTAAGAATCTCATGTCTCTGAATCAATTGTAACAACACCCAAAAAGTATTATGGAAATTTGAGTTGAACTATTGCAAAGAACGAAGGTTTAGGATTTTTAGGGTTCTTGGAAAACACTGTGATGGAGTTAGACCAGGTTGAGTATTCAATAGACCCAAATAAAGTTTCATCATTTTTTGTCGATGATGGTTTATGGGTGAATATACTCGGAAAAAACTCTCTAGATGGGGCCTATAGGGATATGTAAGGATTTCAAAGTAGGGCTCACTTCCAATATCCCAAAATTAGAAAATATGTAGGTTGAAGATGGAGGCACGTAGATTTGTTTTTGAATGGTGTCCCTAGCAAGAGTTTTGACTTTTATTTAAGGGTGTCAGTGATCGAGGGAATGTCTAAGCTATCAACTTTAACTAAACTGGTCAAGGAGAAGGTACAATATAGGGATGAACTTTAAACTTTTCAGAGATATTAGTTTGAGAAACAAGCAATCTCTTTTCTAGAACAACTATGTTCATTTGTTGCAAGACTGAGGGTGTAAAAGGAGAACATAGAGGATGCCACCTTCAAGAAAAACATGGTGTTTTTCCAAGAGATGATAATGAAGGAAATGCTATAAATACTTTTGTCAATATTTATTAAAGAAAAAATGAAAAACCCAGTAGCCCACAGAAATGGAAAGCAACCTAATTTTGTCTAGTCGATCAACTCAAGGAGCTAACAATAAGATAAGTTTTGTGTTGGTGATTATTTTGGTTTATTCGAAATTCTATCAAACTTTATATGTTCTCTAAAGTATGCCTTGGTTTTATGTATAAGTATATAATTACCTATGGAAAGGTGAAATAGTCATAGTCTCGACTTTGTAATACACCAACTATGAAGAATGTACCTCGAACTCTCTTACAAAAAGTATGATATATAACTAAAAAATGAATCACCTTTTCTGATCCAAAAAGAAAAACATATGGATACTAAGCAATAGGGATTAACTAATAGTTGTAGGTTCAATGGTGAGGGTATTATCTTGTTTCCCCATCCACAAGGGTTCCAATCTAGGGGAGGTGCACACAATTCCAATGCAAAATTAGAAACCAATTTCATGTCTTGGGAAACTCTAACAAAATAATCACCCCTGTTGTGCAAGGTTAATTTAATATAAGTTTGACCCTGTCTGGATGGTTAACCCTTTATGTGTTGATTCCATGAAGGCTCCAAAAGACTGATAATGTTATTGATTTGAGGTATAAACTTGGGAATAATTCTTTTTGACCACCATCATTGACATTTAGGGATTTCAAAAAAAGTTACCTGGTTTAAGAAATGGATGGAAAGGTTTGGCAGAGATGAAGGTGGATCTCCTTGAGATATCGATACAACTATGCTCTCCACGCCATTTTTCTTCCTCGATGTGATTATTGTGATCGCCTCTACCTTCCCTTACTCGTTGAACAACCTAGGCATCTAGGTGTGTCGTTTGCATCCATGACTTTTTTTGTATGCTAAGTCAAATAAAAGTGCTCTTAACCAAACTAGATTAGTGTATCTTGATGCCATAGTGCAGTATTTGGTTTGATAGTTAGATCCAGAAAGAGTTTTGTGCTTTTCACTTTAGCAAGAAAGAAAGTGGTAGAATATATAATAGAAAACAAGTAGTGCATCTTCTATCCTCCTAAAAACCATCCCAAGACACATCAACATAACACACTAGATATAGATAAGGAAGACATGAACTCTCTTCTAGAACATTCGAAAAATGATAATGCAATGCATTCAGTATTCTTTTCCTTCTAGGTTTAGAAACAACCTGTAGCATCCCTTTCTCAAGTACCCTTTTCCCTCCAGTCCAACTATTGATCCCATGGGCTGCCTGTTATTTCATCTGGACATGATTCATTGTCCCGACCATTGATCTTCGCCTAGCCATCCTTTGCATATCATCAGCCATGCATGAATTTTCTAAATTCTTGACCAGGCTTTTCTACCTTTCCCCCAACTCATTATAAAATATTAATTTCAACTTTGTAAGCACCATTTGATTGTAGGTTATTAATTTTAAGTTTATATAAGAAACAAATAAATTTATGCTTTATTAATTTTACATTTTAAGGTAACCAATAAAGTTATGTTTTGGGATTTTAAATTTTGGTTTAAATTTGTAAAGTTTAAAAAATATAAACTATTGTGTTGAAATAAAAAATGGATAAGTATTAGGGTGTAAATTTATTTGTATAGTAAAATCTATTTTGGAGATGGTTTCTTCTATTAAAAATATTAGGATCCGATCATTTTAGTATTTATCTATATCTTGACTTGAAAATATGTAATTGCATTAAATTGTCAAAAAATGAAGGATAATGGCGATTTTTTGTAGGGGAGAGACCCGAGGGGAACTTTAGAAATTTCTAGACTTATGAGCAAGGAGAAGCATGATAAATGGATTTATATGGAGAAATAATTGAGTCTATGAAATTGACATTTTTTAGCTAACCAGATGTAAACTACATGAACTTTTTGAAACTTTAACAGACTGTCGAGAGGTTCAAACGATGATAATTTTGTTCAAACAAAATATGAACATGACCAGTAATGCGAGCCAAACACAATGGCACCAATTTTTTGACGTGGAAATGCCGAGAGGGAAAGGAAACAAATATCCAAGACTTGAATAAACCACACTATGATGATGCATATGATGCAACTTGGCTAATCTGTCGAAAGGATAATACAAAAAAAAGGTGAAATAAGATATGGACATGATAAGCACATCGAACTAGATGTGACAATACAGATGAAATGATATTGCAAAAAGGTTTAGTAGGTTCACCTATGGCATCATGTTTCAACATTAAATCGTGTCTTTGGATCCATATACAATGTTACAATTTAATAAATTTTAACACTATAGATGGATTCAGAGACCCCCTTTCTATAGATGGGAGGGGGTCTCTAAATCCATCTGCAGTGTTCAAATTTACTAAATTGTGAAATTTATTGTCAAAAAAGTAATTAATTTTCATTGTAGGAGTGACACAAATAAAAATGACCAAATAAATGACCAATTGTTATATGGTCATTTTTGGTTTAGTTCTTATCTCATGACCAAATTGGTCATTTATCTTGGTCATGTTTAGTTTAGTTATAATATTGTAACCAAATTGGTCAATTTTAGTGAGCTCACTTCAAATTTCTCAATTTTGGTCACTTATCCCTTGAAAACACTGTGGTGACCAATTTTTTTGGTCGCATTTATCTCTCATTTTGTACTAGTGTTGACCAACATTGACTACAAACCAAAATATAGCAATAATATAGCAATAATATGTGTGTGTGCTTATTTGTCTATAGGGTATCTACATCTACTTTTAAATTTTAATTCTGAAAATTTGGGAAAAGTGAAACTTATATCTCAAATGGGTACCTACATCTGCTTTGAAATTTCAATTCTAAACCTTGGTTTTACCAACCTTGAATGAGGACAAAAATAGCTCCAAATATGACAAAATTAGATGTCCTTTCTTACCTCTCGAATGGGTATCTAAATCTACTTTAAAAATTGAATTTTTAAAAAATGGGAAAAATGCAACGTTTTAGGCCTTAGTTTGACCATGTTTGACTGAGGTCCAAAATAGCTCACAATCCCCAAAAAATATACATGTGGGATTATCTCTCAAATGGGTACCTAAATCCACTTTCAAATTTCAATTTCAAGAAAGTTAAGAAAAGTGCATCTTAAAGACCTTGGTTTGACCAACGTTAACTGAAGGATAAAATAATTTGAAATCTAGCAAAAATATTTTTGCATGCTTATCTCTCAAATGGGTGTTTAAATCTACTTTTAAATTTGATTCTGAAAATTGAAAAAAAAAGTGCAAAGTTTTAGGCCTTGGTTTGACCAAGTTTGACTAAGGTCCAAAATTTCTCAGAATCCCCCAAAAATTTGCATGCATTCTAGTCTCTCAAATGGGTACCTAAATTCACTTTCAAATTTTAATTTGAGAAAGTAAAAAAATGTGCATCTCTTAGACCTTTGTTTGACCAACCTCGATTCTACCAAATCTGTCCAAGACTTCTGTTAACAAGTTGAATTTCCTTTCAGAAATATTCCTTCCACAAACTCTGTGGAATGTGGGATGTAGAAACGTCCTTCTCTATTCCCCATATATATCCTTCCACAACTTGCAGGATGTGGGATGCGAATTCACAATATTTATTTCCGCAACTAATTATATCCACAACGGTCTATTCCGCATGCAGGATGCGGGATCACAATTTCCATATTTCACACCGTTGATTCTCAACCATTGATCTGTTTCCAGATGCAGAACAGATTGTGACCATCGATTTTCGTCACAATATTCCTCCGCCATTCGATCTCCTCTAAGATCTTTCTTCATAGATCGTTGAATTGATCACCCGCGGGATCAATTTCTCTGCAACTTAGAAACTAAGAATTTTGACACTGGATTTATATGGAGCGAACGTAGGATGAATTCATAATTCTACACATTTATATATCAACATGGAATTCATCAAAACACACGAAATGTAATCCTCTGTTTTTTATTCAATCAGTTCATAAACTCAAACACAGATAATTTACTTCTTCACTCCTTCTGTGCACACTCTTTGTTAACTCATCTCTCGCTCTACTCTGTTGCACTCTTCCCCCTTTCATTCTATTCAAATCATTTTATAACACTCAGAAAAAACCTGTCAGATCTAACTAAGTTGGATCTGAGGACCTAACAAAAGTAAAACCCATCGAAAAATATCAATCCTTGAATAATCCACGCAGGGATCAAGGAGAAAAAAGGAAAAATTGCCACTTATTACAATCAAAACTAATTCTATCTACTTGTCATCGAACCCTATCCATATAGAAATTGATTACAAGGAAAGCTGACTCATCGGTCAATGAACTTCGAGTTGGATGCTAAGATGATTCATCATTCAACGAACCTCGAGTTGGATGCTCCTGCATCATACTCCCGGGGAAGAAAATAATTTTTCATTAAGTCTTCAGGAAGTACATTGTACTTGGAAATTTCTTGCTCTGTCATCAAGGTTGCATGTTCAGTAGGCCGATTTCTCCATTTGACTAGGTATTGAAAGAAAGTTTTGTTCATGATCTTCCTTAAGATTCTTTTTGTCAAGGATGGATTCAATATGAGGTTTTTCTTTTTGTGGAATTTGTACTTGCCAATATATATTTGGATCATCTCTATCTGAATTTAAAACATCTGGTTGGATACCTACATCTCTAAAAGGATGCAAATATGAAACACTAAAAAGTGGTGAAATTCGAAGGTCAGAAGGAAGTTCAGTTTCATAAGCATTTGCAGAAAAATTCCTTAAAACGTTACAAGGTCCAATCTTTTTAAGCTTCAACTTATTATAAGTTCCTTTAGGGAACCTTTCCTTTTTAAGATAGGCCATTACTAAATCTCCAATCTGAAAACTCACTTCTCTCCTCTTTAGGTTTGCTCTTTGTTTATACTTCTCTCCTCTTTAGGTTTGCTCTTTGTTTATACTTCTCTGCACTTTCCTGTAATATCTTCGTGATAGTTTCTTGTAGCCCATGCATACTAACTACAAATTCTTCACCCTTTGCACTTCTCTTTTCCTGTTTTCCCAAATATCTAAGTTCATATACACCTCTTGGATGTATCCCATAGACAATTTGAAAAGGGCTCATACATGTACTTATATTGGGTGAATCATTGTATGCGAACTCAGCCTGAGCTAAAGCCAAGTCCCATTGTTTTGGATGTTCATACACTAGACTTCTCAGTATATTTCCCAATATTATTTTTACCACTTCAGTATGTCCATCAGTCTGAGGGTGATAAGAAGAACTAAAACTAATATTAGTCCCCAATTTCTTCCATAGATTTATCCAAAAATTACCAACAAATTTTGTATCTCTGTCAAACACAATACTCAAAGGAAAACCATGCAACTTTACAATTTCTGAAAAGAATGGATTAGCAATGTTTGTTGCATCATTAGTATTTTTGCATGCAATGAAATGAGCCATTTTAGAAAATCTATCTACTACAACATAAATTGAATCATGACCTCTCTAAGTTCTAGGTAAACCTAAAACAAAATCCATGCTTATTGAATCCCAAGGCATAGATGGAATAGGTAATGGTTGATACAATCATGTGTTCTAACTTCTCCCTTTTGCATGTTAACAGTATTTATATCCTTCAACAAATTTCTTCACAACATGCTGCATCTTTGGCCAAAAATAAAAATTACTCACCAGAGCAAAAGGCTTTTTTTGCCCAAAATTTCCTGAGAGACCCCCATTATGATTTTCTTGAATTAAATTTTCCCTCATTGAACATATTGGAATACACAACTTATTGTCTTTGAAAAGCAATCCTTCCTGCAACATATAATCTAACCACTAGCTTTTTTATGGGCAACGGGATTTTCACATGTAGTATAAATATCTTTGAAGTCTACATCCTCTTTATACATAGTAATCAAATTTTCAAATCCCAAAGTACTGACCTTAACTTCCTGCATTACCAAACTTATCCTGCTCAAAGAATCAACAACTTTATTAGACTTACCACTTGTATGTTTGATAACGAAGGTAAAGTTCTACAAAACTTCTACCCATTTAGCATGCCTCTGATTTAATTTATGTTGGTTGTTGATGAACTGCAAAGCATGATTGTCAGAATACAAAACAAATTCCTTGGGCATTAAATAATGTCTCCACTTTTTAAGAGCCTACACAACATCATATAATTATTTATCATATGAAGAGTACTTTTGTTTAGCTTCATTTAACTTTTCACTGAAATATGCCAATGGCCTCTGCTCTTGACTTAAAACTGCTCCCATTGTTGTTCCACTGGAATCTGTCTCCACTTGAAACACTTTATCAAAACTGGGCAAAGCCAAAATAGGCTTCTCATTTATTTTCTTCTTCAATAATTTAAAATTTCTATCAACTGCTTCGGTCCATTTGAAAGGTTGTTTCCTTCCCCTAAGAAGTGTCTTTTAAAGGTGCACAAATCTGACTGAAATTCTTAATGAACTTCCTATATAAACTAGCAAGTCCATGAAAACTTCTTACCTCATAAGCATTCCTTGGAACTGGCCAATTTAAAATTGCTTGTACTTTATCAAAATCCATTTTCAGTCCTTCTTCCAAAGCCACAAACCCCAAGTAGAACAATTCTTTTTTTAGGAAGCTACACTTCTTCAAATTTATTAGCAACTTCTCGTTCTGCAAAGTCCTCAACACCAACTTAAGGTGCCTTAAATGCTCTTCTCTATTTTGACTAAAAATCATAATGTCATCTAGATATACTATCACAAATTTTCCAGTAAATTCTTTCAGAACCTCATTCATCAATCTCATAAAAGTACTGGGTGCATTTGTAAGCCCAAATGACATCACTAACCACTCATATAGACCATCATTTGTTTTAAATATTTTTTTCCATTCATCCCCTTCCCTTATTCTAATCTGATGATACCCACTCTTCAAATCTATTTTGGAAAAATATTTTGAACCACTTAAATAGTCCATCAGATCATCAATTCTGGGTAAAGGAAATCTATACTTGATATTAATCTTGTTTATTTCCCTAGAGTCGGTACACATTCTCCATCCACCATCATTATTTGGACTTAGCACAATAGGTACGACGCAAGGACTCAAGCTCTCTTTCACCAATCCCATTGAGAATAGCTCTTGTACTTGCTGTTTGATTTCTTCATTTTCTAGAGGGGTTAATCTGTAAGCTGCTTCGTTAGGTAAACTTGCACCAGGCATTCCATCAATGTGATGACTAATACTTCTTATAGGAGGTAATTAATTTGGAAATTCATCCACAATAATATCATCATACTCATCAAGCAAAGTTTTAACTTCATCTGGAAAATCATCTAAATTCGTAGAAGTTAAAATTACCTTTGGCTTACCAATAAGAGAAAAATGTAGATCCTTTTCTTTCTAAACTTCCTGTAACAGTTCTTTTCCAGACATCAACAAAATACTTGACCCTGAACTTCCCCGAACTGCTTCATCTTCCAAGGGTGACAAGGTATGTCTCTTCCCATCTTTCTCCAGAGAATAAGTATTCTTCCTCCCATCATGAACAACTTTCTTGACATACTTCCATGGCCTTCCTAAGAGTATATAGCACACATTCATAGGCATTATGTCACACAATTTTTCATCCTTGTAAGTACCAATATGGAACTCCACATTACACTACTCATTCACCAAGAGATGATGTCCTTCCTGTAACCAGGACACTTTGTAAGGAGTGGGATGCTTTATCCTCTTCAATCCCAGCTTCTCTACCATCTCTGTGGAAACCAAATTATCAGTACTACCACTATCAATAACCATTTTAAACACTTAACTTGTGACTTACACCTTGTTTTGAGCAAACTTTTCCTTTGAACTGGTTCATGTACTTGTTTCTCTGTATTCACCAAGACTCTCTTCAACATAATATCATCTCCATCCTCTGGACGATTATTCACCTCTGTTTGTTCTTTTAACTCTTCTTGAGCCTCTGCAACATTCACATTTCTTTGACCTGTAGATTTATTTATTGGACAATCGCAAGACATATGTCCAACCTCTCCACAAGTATAACATCTTACTTCTCTATTTCTACCTCTTCCTCTACCTCCTCGAAATCCTCCTCTTTGGAATGATTGACTGCTACTGCTAGAAATTTCAGCTTCATCTTTAGAAGTTCTACCTCCTCTATTTGGAACACCTCCGCCTCTTATCATGTTCTTTCCTCTATTCCTCTGGTTTTGTTTTCTTAGCAATTTCTCTTCTATCTTTAAAGCTACCTGATATGCATCTTCTACAGTTTTCAAATTTAATAGACTTAGTTCATCCTGTATATCATATCTCAACTCATTGATATATCTAGCTACTCTTTCTAAACCTCCCTTTGTGTGTCCAGATCTAATGTTCAATCTAAAAAATTCTTTTGTATATTCCTTTACTGTCATAGCCTTTTGTCTAAGGTTCTATAATTGTCTAAGAAGATTTAACCAATATTCCTTAGGCATTAATTGAATTTTAATCTTATACGTCATCTTATCCCAAGAGTTAAATTTGTTCTTACCTCTTCTTTCTCGATGGATCTGGAGCTCATCCCACCAGATAGATGCATGACCCTTCAATCTGGTAGTTGCATATCTTACTTTATTCTTGTCTTCTATCTCTTCAAAATCAAAGTGTTTACTCGGAGCATTAATCCAATCCATAAGTTCTTCAACATTTAAGTTACCTAAATACATAGGTACTTCTATTCTTGGTCTGCCACTGGTTTTCATCAACATATTCAATATTTTAACTTCTTTGGGATCTTCTTCTTCTTCCTCAGAGGATTCGGATTTGGCTTCTTCAACACTATCATCTGAATTGTTTGAATGGTTCTTTCTTTCCATAGCTTCTAACCTTTCTTCCATTCTTCTCATGTTTCTTTCCATTTTTATTTCTACAGGTTGTCTTCCTCGACCACGTCCTACAATAACTCCATGTGCACGTCCCCTTCTCGTAGGAATATTTCTTCACAAATTCAACTAATCAATTGAATCACTACGCAGAATCTTTGTTCTGCTCTTATACTAAATCTGATTTCCTGAATGACCAAATTTGTCCAAGACTTCTGTTAACAGGTTGAATTTCCTTTAAGAAATATTCCTTTTACAAAATCTGCAGCATGCGAGATGTGGAACATCCTTCTATAAATTCTATTCCCCACAAATCTCCTTTCGCAACTTGCGGGATGTGGGATGCAGCTTCACAATATTTATTTCTACAACTAATTATATTTGCAACGGTCTATTCCACATGCTGGATGCGGGATGTGGGATGCGGGATCACAACTTCCATTATTTCTCTGATTCCATAGCTCGAGCTTTCCACACCATTGATTCTCAATCGTTGATCTGTTTCCATATGCGGAACAGATTGTGACCGTCGATTTTCATTGCGATCTTTCTCCACTGTTCGATATCCTCTGAGATTTTTCTTCATATATCGACGAATTGATCACTCATGGGATCAATTTCTCTGAAACTTAGAAACTAAGAATTTATATGCATAATTTATATGGAACGAACGTAGGATGAATTCATAATTCTACAGATTTATATATCAACATGGAATTCATCAAAACACACAAAATTTAATCCTCTGTTTTTTATTCAATTAGATCGAAAACTCAAACACAGAGAATTCACTTCTTCACTCCTTCTGTCCACACTCTTTGTTAACTCATCTCTCGCTCTACTCTGTTGCACTCTTCCCCATTTCATTCTATTCAAATCATTTTATAACACTCAAAAAAACCTGTCAGATTCGACTAAGTTGGATCTAAGGACCTAACAAAAGTAAAACCCATCGACAAAGATCAATCCTTGAGTAATCCACGCGGGGATCAAGGAGAACAAAGGAAAAATTGCCACTGATTACAATCAAAACTAATTCTATCTAATTGTCATCGAACCCTATCCATCTAGATCTTGATTACAAGGCAATCTGACTCATCGGTCAACGAACTTTGAGCTGGATGCTAAGCTAAATCATCAGTCAACAAACCTCGAGTTGGATGCTCCTACATCAAAATTTGAAAAAAATAGGTGTGCATGCATATCTCTCAAATGGGTATCTAAATCTACTTTCAAATTTGAATTATGAGAAATTGGGAAAAAGTGCAACTTTTTAGGCCTTTGTTTGACCAAGTTTTACTGAGGTCCAAAATAGCTCAGAATCCCCAAAAAATCAACATGCACACTTATCCCTGAGATGGGTACGTAAATCCACTTTCAAATTTCAACTTGAAAAAAGTCAAAAAAATTGCATATCTTTTACCTTGGTTTGGCCAACCTTGATTGCGGCCCAAAATAGATTAAAATCTCACAAAACATATTCCTACATACTTGTCTCTTAAATGGGTATATAAATCTAATTTTAAATTTGAATTCTAAGAACTTTGGAAAAAGTGTAACTTTCTAGTCATTAGTTTGACCAAGACTGAAGGAGGTCCAAAATATATCAAAATCCCCCAAAAATGTGTGTGCATGCTTATCTCTCAAATGGGTACCTAAATCCATTTTCAAATATCAATTTTGAGAAAATAAACAAAATCCATCTATTAGACATTGGTTTGGTTGCACTTGACTTTTAGGCATAAATAGCTCGAAATCCTGAGAAAATGTGCATGGAGGTTTATCTTTTAAATGTGTTCCTAAATTTAATTTCAAATATCAATCACAAGAAAGTGTTAAGTGCGAATTTTTAAGTCTTGGTTCGACCAAGCTTGACGATGGCCTAAAACAACTCGGAATCCTCCACAAATCTACATGTAGAAATTGTCTCTCAAATGGGTATCTTAAAGCATTTACAAATTTCAATTTTTGAGAAACTGAGAAAAGGTGCAGCTTTATTAGCCTCGGTTTGACCAAGCTTGATCTATGACCAACATGCATCTTTTTTGGACTTGATTTTACCAACATTGACTACAAACGTAAATAGCTCAAAATCTTTCAAGAATAGGTTTGCATGCTTATCACTCTATTGGTATCTATGTCTACTCTTAAATTTTAATTCTAACAAATTGGAAAACTGAAACTTTTTAGGCCTTTGTTTGATCAAGTTTGGCTAAGGTCCAAAATAGCTCGAAAATCCCCCAAAAATCTACTTGCACTCTTATCTAACAAATGGGTACCTAAATCCACTTTCAAATTTCAATTCCAAGAAAGTCGAGAAAAGTGCATGTTTTCATCCTTGTTTTGACAACCCTTGAACGATGGCCAAAATAGATCCAAATCTCATAAAAATAGGTGTCCATGCTTATCTCTCAAATGGGTATCTAAATCTACTTTGAAATTTGAATTTAAGAAATTGGAAAAAATGCAACGTTTTAGGCCTTGGTTTGTAGGCTTATCTCTCAAATGGGTACCTAAATACAGTTTCAAATTTCAATTTCAAGAAAGTCAAGAAAAGTGCATTTCTTAGACCTTGGTTTGACCAACCTTAACTAACGGCCAAAATCACTCGAAATCTCACAAAAATATGTGTGCACGCTTATCTCTCAAATGGGTATCTAAATCTACTTTTACATTTTATTTCTAAGAAATTGAAAAAGTGCAACCTTTAGGCCTTGGTTTGACCAAGTTTGACCAAGATCCAAAATAGCTCGGAACCTTCTAGAAGTTTGTATGTGTGGTTATCTCTCAAATGGGTACCTAAATTCACTTTCAAATTATAATTATGAGAAAGTTGGAAAAATTGAATCTCTTAGACATTTGATTGACCAACCTTGAATACAGACCAAAATAGCTCGAAATCTCACAAAAAAGGTGTGCATGCTTGTCTCTCAAATTGATATATAAATCTAATTTCAAATTTCAATTCTAAGAAAGTGGGAAACATGCGACCTTTTAGGGGTTGGTTTAACCAACCTTGACTAAGGGCCAAAATAGCTCAAAATCTCACAAAAATAAACATCCACGTGTATCTCTCAAATGCATGTCTAAATCTACATTTATATTTGAATTCTAAGCAATTGCGAAAAAAGTGCAACCTTTTAGGCCTTGGTTTGACAAAGTTTGATTGAGGTGAAAAATAGCTTGTAATCCAACAAAAATGTATGTGCACACTTATCTCTCAAATGGGTACTATATTCAACTTTAAATTTCAATTCCGAGAAAGTGGGAAACATGTAACTTTTTTTCCTTAGGTTGAGCAACATTGACTACAAACCAAAATAGCCCAATATCTAGCAAGAATAAGTGTGTGTGTGTATCTCTATATAGGGTATCTATATCTACTTTTAAATTTTAATTCTGACAAATTGGGAAAAGTGAAACTTATCTCTCAAATGGGCACCTTAATCTACTTTGAAATTTTGACTATCAACCTTGGTTTGACCAACCTTGAATGAGGACCAAAATAGCTCCAAATCTAACAAAAATAGGTGTCTATTCTTACCTATGGAATGGGTATCTAAATCTACTTTAAAATTTGAATTTTAAGAAATCGGGAAAATGCAACATTTTAGGCCTTTGTTTGACCAAGTTTGACTAAGGTCCAAAATAGCTCACAATCCCCAAAATATCTACATGCGGGCTTATCTCTCAAATGGGTACCCAAATCCACTTTCAAATTTCAATTTCGAGAAAGTCAAGAAAAGTGCATCTTGTAGACCTTGGTTTAACGAATGTTAACCGAGGGATAAAATAACTTGAAATATCGCAAAAATATTTTTGCACGCTTATCTCTCAAATGGGTGTCTAAATCTACTTTTAAATTTGAATTCTAAAAACCTGAAAAAAAAATATAAAATAAAAATAAAAAACTAAACTTGCAACCTTTTAGGCCTTGGTTTGTCTAAGTTTGACTAAGATCCAAAATAGCTCGAAATCCCCCAAAAATTTGCATGTAGTCTTGTCTCTCAAATGGGTACCTAAATTCACTTTCAAATTTTAATTTTGAGAAAGTAAAAAAAAGTGCATCTCTTAGACCTTTGCTTGACCAACATTGACTAATGACCCGAAATTTCAAAAAAATAGGTTTGCATGCATATCTTTCAAATGGGTATCTAAATCTACTTTCAAATTTGAATTCTAAGAAATTGGAAAAAAGTGCAACTTTTTGTGCCTTTGTTTGTCCAAGTTTGACTGAGGTCCAAAATAGCCCAGAATTCCAAAAAAATCAACATGCATACTTATCTCTCAAATGGGTACATAAATCCACTTTCAAATTTCAACTTTAAAAAGTCAAAAAAAGTGCAACTCTTTTACCTTGGTTTGACCAACCTTGACTGAGGTCGAAAATAGATTAAAATCTCACAAAAAATATTCCTACACATGTGTCTCTTAAATGGGTATCTAAATCTATTTTTAAATTTGAATTCTAAGCAATTTGGAAAAAGTGCAACTTTCTAGTCCTCAGTTTGACCAAGCTTGAAGTAGGGATAATTTTAAGAACACCCACGAAATTTATATGTATAATAAATGGGAAAATCTCCCTAATATATAAGGAAAAATTAAGGATATTTTTTTAATAGTATAATATTTATACATAATTTTTTGGGTAATCTTTCATTGTATTATGGAATCTTGTAAAATATTAGCAAATCTTTCACTAAATTATAAGATATTGTAAAATCTTGGTGAATATTTCAATAAATTATAAAATATGTAAAAACTTGGTGAATCTTTCAGCAAATTATAAAACGTTTTACCATATGGGTGAATGGTGTCCTAGGAAGACTCTATTTTTAATTTTGTGTGTTACTAAGGTAGTGCAATAGAAGAGAATATACTAGAGCTCGACTCTTTCGACTCTTAAACCCTCAAATGAACAAATGCATGAATGAGGAGAGGATAGATTTATTTATACATTTCACAAGTAGTATTGGGTCACTCACAACTAGAGGTGTTGGTGAAACACAACTACACTAAGTAGATTCAGGGAACTTGGGAACTCTGCTTTTTGTCCCATCCCTTAGTGGTCCAATGGACATGTGGCGACCCAAATATTAACATACTGAAAAAATAATAGAATTGAACACTTTACATTGTGGAGTGATTATGGCACCCATGAACCATTATTACAACATGGAGTATTATAGAGAACCAAAACCTTAATATAGTGTATAAATTCCTAATTAGCTTATTTTCCAAATCTCTCATTTTTAAGACACCATCTAAGAAAAAATAACTTGCTTATATGTTCATAGATAGGAATTCCACTTTTTCCTTTCTTTTGTTGACAATCAAAATATGAATTATTTCATTTGATTTAGAATTTTTAGAATTAGTTAGAAACTTGCAATGGTTATTAGAAATAAGAACATACACTAACAAGAATAGAAATAACATTAATGTGTCATCACACATATCATCAGAACTATTTTGTTAAAGAGCACTTTTCTCAAATAAACTGAGGTGTTTGTATGTGTGTCCTTGAAATTTTGTAAATGATGGAAAGTGTGGTAAAACTATTTTAGCGCCCTCATTGAATGTAAAAGAATAGATATCAAATAGTATAATGTCTAGTCAAACATGCCATGTACATATTATATACAATCATGATGGAAATGAAGTATTATGTTCCAACTAAATCATATATTTATTATACATAACTAGACCCATTTCTAGATGATGATAGCAATTACACATCAAAACAAATCACTAAAAAACATTTTAGTTATGAATGACCCTTACAAAAAACAAAATAGCATAAAACAATTACTAAAGCCAACAAATTTAGGTAACAAATAAAATTGGCAAAGTTGGAAATACGAATAAAATAAAATCTACCAGTCATGAACTTCTCAATACCAATAAAAGAATCTACCAGTACACTTTGGACAACTCTGCAAGAATATAACCAAAATAATGACCATTCCATTATAGCCCCATCATTATAATCATTGTGCATTCATTTATATTATAAACATACCAAACATCAACAATAACATATACACTCTCATTAACACCTTAGATCCAATAATAATTGCAAAGCAAGATCCTAATAAAATCACATTTTAAACAATTGGGTCAAATTTAGTTTGAATATATAAAAACCATGTGGTGCTCTCCATCAAGAGTAGCATCCACTAACAACATATAAATTTCAGTCAATAGTTTAAACATGACAAGACATCAAATAAATCATATATTTTGATCTCTATAACACTTTCACGAAACCAATACTCCTAGGATAGGATAAAACCCTAATAACACTTAATGGTCCCTAAGAATCAAGAGTGCCTAGAATTCAACAGTCCTAAAAAAGAATCCATGATAACAAGCATGATAAATGGTAAATTTCCAATATAATAATCTATTGTAACTCTAGATAAAAAGCATAAAAAACATACCACGTTAATTATTGGATAAAAAGCGTGACACGAGTTTGTATTCTCTGATAAATTGCATTTGTGGCATGCTCCTTCAAGACCCAATATTTCGGTAATGGAGATGTTATGCGAAGATTAATATGTCAAGAAAACTAAGAATGAAAAGTGGAATAGCATCAACCAGAACCTCCACCTTGCAAATGCAATCCGATGTAGGTGAACCATGAATCATTGTAGCGTTTATATAGAACAAAATAGGCATTGATTCTCCCTCCAATACTGGAAATCAAGGGATCAAAGAAGGTATCACGTGAAATTTACTAAAAATACAAGCGAATGCAACCTTGAATTACAAGGAAAATCGAGGGTGAAATAACACTTAGGAGCTTCCATTACTGAAAATTAGGGGTGAAGGAGTAATAGCATAAGATTTTCTCTGCAAATTGGAGGGAAAAGACAAATTGAATGCAAGATTTTGCTATGGCGAAAACATTTTTTGTCATTTTCCTCGTTAATATATGGAGCGCTATTCAATTTGGATTTATTTGTTTTCTAATAAATATTGGGCGAATATATTTTAGTTGAAAAAACCCTCTCCATATAAGCAAATAGCCCACTTTGTAACCCCCTTAATATAACCCCTAAAATTATACATGGGTTAAAGGAAGTCCAAAATAGCTTAGAGTCCCCCAAAAATGTGTGTGCATGCCTATCTCTCAAATGGGTACCTAAATCCATTTTCAAATATCAATTTTGAGACCTTGGTTTGGCCAACCTTAACTTTTAAACAGAAATAGATCGAAATCACGCAAAAATGTGCACGCACGATTATCTTTTAAATGTGTTCCAAATTTTATTTTCAAATATCAATCACAAGAAAGTGTTAAGTGCAACTTTTTAAGTCTTCGTTAGACCAAGTTTAACGATGGGCCAAAATAACTCAGAATCCATCACAAATCTGCATGCACACTTATCTCTCAAATGGGTATCTAAACACATTTACAAATTTCAATTTTGAGAAACTGAGAAAAGGTGCAACTTTATTGGACTTGGTTTGACCAAGCTTGATATATGACCAACATGCACCTTTTTTGCCTTGATTTGACCAACATTGATTACAAACTAAAATAGCTCGAAATATTGCAAAATTAGGTGTGCACGCTTATCACTCTATTGGGTATATATATCTACTCTTAAATTTTAATTCTAACAAATTGGGAAAAAGGAAGCTTTTTATGCCTTTATTTGACCAAGTTTGGATAAGGTCCAAAATAGCTCGAAAATCACCCCAAAAATCTACTTGCACTCTTATCTTTCAAATGGGTTCCTATATCCACTTTCAAATTTCAATTCCGATAAACTCGACAAAAGTGCATGTTTTCAACCTTGGTGTGACTATCCTTGAAAGAGGGCCAAAATAGCTCCAAATCACATAAAAATAGGTGTCCATGCTTATATTTCAAATGGGTATCTAAATCTACTTTAAAATTTTAAATTTGAGAAATTGGAAAAAATGCAATCTTTTAGGCCTTGGTTTGACCAAGTTTGATCGCAGTTGAAAATGACTCGCAATATCCAAAAAATATACATGTAATATTATCTCTCAAATAGGTACCTAAACATAGTTTCAAATTTCAATTCCGAGAAAGTCAAGAAACATGCATTTCTTAGATCTTGGTTTGACCAACCTTAACTAAGGTCCAAAATATCTCGAAATCATGCAAAAATATGTGTGCATGCTTATGTCTCAAATGGGTGTCTAAATATACTTTTACATTTGATTTCTAAGAAATTCGAAAAAAGTGCAACCTTTTAGGACTTGGTTTGACCAAGTTTGACTAAGGTGCAAAATAACTCAGAATCCCCTAGAAATTTGTATGCATGGTTATCTCTGAAATGAGTACCTAAATTCACTTTCAAATTTCAATTTCAAATAGCATCTCTTAGACATTTGCGTGACCAACCTTGAATAATGCCCAAAATAGCTCAAAACCTCACAAAACAAGGTGTGCATGCTTGTCTCTCAAATGCGTATATAAACCACCCACATGGGTGTAGACTGACTGGAAGGTGTCGTGTAAATGAAGGAATGTTGTAAAGGAGGTCTCAAGTTCAAATCTCACCCCGACTTATATGTGCCCCATGCTTGCGGGCTATGTGGATGCACATAGGGTTATAGTGGCAGCCGACAGGAATGGACCCCATGTCACGCGAGTACCAGAACCGCCCAGTTACCGATTCCCCTAGTAAAAAAAAATGCATATATAAATCTACTTTCAAATTTCAATTATGAGAAAGTGGGAAACATGCAAATTTTTATGGATTGACTTGAGAAACCTTGACTAAGGGCCAAAATAGCTCAAAATCTCACAAAAATAAACATCCACACTTATCGCTCAAAAGCATGTCTAAATCTACATTTAAATTTGAATTCTAAGAAATTGCAAAAAAAGTGCAACCTTTTAGGCCTTGGTTTGACAAAGTTTGATTAAGGTGCAAAATATCTTATAATCCAACAAAATGTATGTGCACGCTTATCTCTCAAATGGGTACCAGAATCAAATTTCAATTTCAATTCTGAGAAAGTGTGAAACATGTAACTTTTTTGGCCTTGGTTTGACCAACATTGACTACAAACCAAAATAGCTCGAAATCTATCAAGAATAAGTGTGTGTGCTTATATCTCTAGAAGGTATCTATATCTACTTTAAAATTTTATTTTGACAAATTGGGAGAAGTGAAACTTATGTCTCAAATGGGTACCCAAGTCTGGTTTGAAATTTCAATTTCGAACCTTGGTTTTCTTAACCTTGAATGAGGACCAAAATAGCTCCAAATCTGACAAAAATAGGTGTCCATTCTTACCTCTCAAATGGGTATCTAAAAATACTTTAAAATTTGAATTTTAAAAATTTGGGAAAATGCAACTTTTTAGGCCTTGGTTTGGCCAAGTTTGAATGAGATCCAAAATAGCTCACAATCCCCTAAAAATCTACATGTGGGCTTATCTCTCAAATGGGTACCTAAATCCACTTTCAAATTTCAATTTCGAGAAAGTCAAGAAAAGTGCATCTTGTAAACATTAGTTTCACCAACGTTAACTGAGAGATAAAAAAAACTCGAAATCTCGCAAAAATATTTTTGTACGCTTATCTCTCAAATGGGTGTCTAAATCTGCTTTTTAATTTTATTTGAAAATTTTGAAAAAAAAGTACAACCTTTTAGGTCTTGGTTTGACAAAGTTTGAATAAGGTCCAAAATAGCTCAGAATCCCCCAAAAATTTGCATGCATTCTTCTCTCACAAATGGGTACCTAAATTCACTTTCAAATTTTAATTTTGAGAAAGTAAGAAAAAGTGCATCTCTTGGACCTTTGTTTGACCAACCTTGACTAATGACCAAAATAGAATGAAATTTCAAAAAAATAGGTGTGCATGCATATCTCTCAAGTGGGTATCTAAATCTACTTTCAAATTTGAATTCTAAAAAATTTGAAAAAAGTGCAACTTCTTAGGCCTTTGCTTCACCAAGTTTGATTGTGGTATAAAATAGCTCGGAATTCCCAAAAAATCAACATGCACACTTATCTCACAAATGGGTACATAAATCCATTTTCAAATTTTAACTTCAAAAAAGTCAGAAAAAGTGCATCTCTTTTACTTTGGTTTCACTAACCTTGACTGAGGCCCAAAATAGATAAAAATATTGCAAAACATATTCCTACACACTTGTATCTTAAATGGGTATTTAAATCTAATTTTAACTTTGGATTCTAAGAAATTTAGAAAAAGTGCAACTTTCTAGTCCTTAGTTTGACCAATATTGAAGGAGATCCAAAATAGCTTAGAATCCCCCAAAAAAGTGTGTGCATGCTTATCTCTCAAATGGGTACCTAAATCCATTTTCAAATATCAATTTTGAGAAAGTTGACAAAAATCCATCTATTAGACCTTCGTTTGGTCAACCTTGACTTTTAGGTAGAAATGCCTTGAAATCATGTGAAAATGCGCTTTTGTCTTTTATATGTGTTCCTAAATTTAATTTCAACTATCAATGATAAGAAAGAGTTAAGTGCAAGTTTTTTAGTCTTGGTTAGACCAAGCTTGACGATGGGAGAAAATAACTCATAATCCTTCACAAATCCACATGCACACTTATCTCTCAAATGGGTATCTAAACGTATTTACAAATTTCAATTTTGAGAAACTAGGAAAAGGTGCAATGTTATTGGCCTTGGTTAGACCAAGCTTGATTTATGAGCAACATGCACCTTTTTTGGCCTTGATTTTACCAACATTGACTACAAACAAAAATAGCTCAAAATATTGCAAGAATAGGTGTGCATGCTTATCACTCTATTAGCTATATGTATCTACTCTTAAATTGTAGTTATGACAAATTGGGAAAAGTGAAACTTTTAGGCATTTGTTTGACCAAGTTTGACTAAGGTCCAAAATAGCTCGAAAATCCCCCAAAAATCTACTTGCACTCTTATCTGTCAAATGGGTACCTAAATCCACTTTCAAATTTCAATTCTGAGAAAGTCGACAAAAGTGCATCTTTTCAACCTTGGTTTGACCAACCTTGAATGAGGGCCAAATATCTCCAAATATCATAAAAATAGATGTCAATGCTTATCTCTCAAATGGGTATCTAAATCTACTTCAAAATTTAAATTTTGAGAAATTGGAAATATGCAACGTTTTAGGCCTTGGTTTGACCAAGTTTAACCGAGGTCCAAAATAGCTCGCAATCCCCAAAAAATCTACATGTAGGATTATCTCTCAAATGGGTACCTAAATACAGTTCCAAATTTCAATTCCGAGAAAGTCAAGAAAAGTGCATTTCTTAGACCTTGGTTTGACCAACTTTAACTAACGACTAAAATAACTCAAAATCTCACAAAAATATGTGTGCACTCTTATCTCTCAAATGGATGTCTAAATCTACTTTTACATTTGACTTTTAAGAAACGGGAAAAAAATGCAAGCTTTTAGGACTTGGTTTGACCAAGTTTGACTAAGGTCCAAAATAGCTCGAAATCCCCCTAGAAGTTTGTATGCATGTTTATCTCTCAAATGGGTGCCTAAATTCACTTTCAAATTTCAATTACGAGAAAGTCAGAAAAATAACCTCTCTTAGACCTTTGCTTGACCAACCATGAATAACGACAAAAATAGCTTGAAATCTCACAAAAAAATGTGTGCATGCTTGTCTCTCAAATGGGTATATAAATCTAGTTTCAAATTTCAATTCTGATAAAGTGGGAAACATGTGACATTTCAGGGATTGGTTTGACGAACCTTGGAGAAGGGCCAAAATAGCTCAAAATCTCACAAAATAAACATCCACACTGATCTCTCAAATGCATGTCTAAATCTACATTTAAATTTGAATTCTAAGAAATTGTGAAAAAGTGCAACCTTTTAGGCCTTGGTTTAACAAAGTTTGATTAAGGTAAAAAATAGATTGTAATCCAACAAAAATGTACGTACACACTTATCTCTCAAATGGGTACCAAAATCAACTTTGTTAGAATATTATAAACCCACTCCATACTTAGGATAAAACTAATTAATCATTTCTGGTTTATTTCCTATGTACTAGCCTAGATAGTTGGCATCCACTTAAACCACTTGGTCAATATTTTCCATATATACCCTCGAAGTTCCTTTATACTAATTCTGGATATATATTACCCACTTTATTGACTGGCCAGATTAGTAACTGCATCTTCTTGCAGATTATGTCTTTATACTATTTTATTCTTGCTTTTCAGTGGATAAGGTAAACCTAATCAACTAGGAAACTGCTATCTTTTCTGGAAAACCCATCCTCCATAATTTTCTCTCCAGATTCCATAATTTGCAAGTTTTTCCGTCACTCATGCTTTATCCAATTCATGAGCTCCTTTACGGATTAGGAAAGTGCTTTAGTCACTTATTGGGGTTTATCATATTTGGTAAGTCTGCTTTATGAGCTAGCATGAGTTGTCTCCTTAGTAACTCAATTCTACATGTCAAGGATGTATTATTTATGTGCATTATATTTATGAATAATACAATGGAAATATACATGGAACATTATATTTTCATTCTTCACTTCTCTTGTATTTAGTCTCATTATTCCTCTATCTATTTTCCTTGTGCATCATTTGTGAGAAATATCTTGTAGCTAGATCCTTGTCATGTGCTTACACATAGTATTAATTTCTACATGGTATTAAAGATTTCAGGTTGTCAAGCTCTACATATTTGAGGAGCTATCATTTCTCTACATCATAGTGCATCCAGTCTTTTGTCCCTCTCTGAAGAAGAGATTGAATTGAGCCTATAATCATTTCTCCTAGTTTATATTTGTGCAAATTGCAGAGAGCATCTCCAAGAGAGAAACAACATCTTAGAATGGATTCCTCTTCAGCTATGATCCTGAATCCCTTCAACTATCATGAATGGAAGGCCAAAATTGGCATTAATTTGCACAGTAAGGACTATATAGAGTTCCTTTGGATTTATAGAATGAGCCCAATGTTATTGTTGAGAAATATAAGTGGCATAATAGGTTAGATGAATCCTATGGATTGCTTTGTCTCTCCATTTTTCCTGATATGCTTTTTCACCTTGATGGTTTGACCACTCCAAACCAAGTGTGGACCAAACTTGAGTCTCTATTTGGAGTCAAATATGAGATGAGAGCACATCAATTGGAGAACGAGTTATTCTCATTGAGTTCAAGCATGTTCGAATTGATTGAAGGGTTCTTCACCAAATTCAAGTCACTTGTTATATTTCTCAAGCAATGTTGGATTGAGAAGAAAGAATATCAATTGATTATTTCCATTCTTTCATAATTTGGTCTTGAATACCCAGTTTTAGTGTCAAATTTTCATGCTACTAGGCTTGTTATTTCGAATTGGAAAATGCCTTCTTTGAGTACATTCTTTGATTCACTTACAAAGGTGAAAGACAAAATTGATCCAGATGGGTGCTCTTTCAATATACAAGGGAAAGTATCATTCTCTTATAGTTCGATAGAGTAAGAATTCCAAGTCAAAAGAGAAACAAATAGTAAAAGATAAGAATCCAAAGTCATAAAATGAATATGAAAGATCAAAACCTCCTGATAAAGGTTCAAATTCAATGAACAAAGTAAAGAAGAAAGGGATCACAGGAAAGTGGTTTTATTGAAGCAAGGTTTTTCATTCTTAGAATAAATGTTTAAATAAGAATATGGACATCATGTCTCAGTCACTTGAGAAACATCACATTGAAGTACCAGATGAACTAGACAAGCTTGTGGAATCCTCAGAACATTGTCATAGTGTGCAGTCCCAAGGTAATATCAACTATGCCTTGAGTGCTAGAGTTAAAAAAAATCTCATATATCTGATAAAGATTCACTTTTTTATATATCATAATCTGAAATCTCAGTTTCTTTCTTGAATATTCCACCTATCAGTCTCCTAAATCCATCTCCCAATAATTGTGTTTTTCACTAGGTCCTAACTTGTCTTTATCCAGCTCTTCCTCACTCGATTATAATGGTTATTAATATGATTTAGAAGAAATTTTGTAGGATTATATGCATTTTATTACACCATCCATACCATCTATCCATCCTTTGAATACTCCTAAGACTATACAAACCCCAAGTTCACTAGTTTATTCCTCATTGGAATTCTATGCAGTTTTCCTTATTTCTGTTGGTTTCAAGTCTTATCATTTTTTCACTGGTTGGTTATCCATGAAATTAGTTATATTTGGACTTATATTAAAAAAAAAATCGTGTATAAACACCTATGGTTCAGATCTCAATTCCATCTATCATTCATATTTACACATCCATCAGTTTTCCCCAGTTGCTCATCCTTTTCCTGCTATGGCCCTATACCCCCATGGATACACTATACCTTTTTTATTTTCTTATCCATATAATAATATTTATGATATATAATATTCTTTTCAGACTCATTTCATATTTGGGAAGGTGCTACAAAAAATTGAAAAGAAGATACATGCTTCACTTCACCATTTTGCAGCTATACAAGGAACTGATTGTTTTGAATTTTGTACTCTTTGGGAAGGAGTATGCACTGATCTATTTTCCTTTTCAAATTATGTTTTCAGATCAGAGTATGTTAGCATAAAGAATAATTCAAATAATGTTCCTTCTTCATCATATGATGAGCTACAAGGAGCCTCTCCTCTTCTTTTTTGCAGATACTACACTCTAGCACATGATCATGGAGTTCACAACTTCTTCATCAAGTTATTTCGCTAGAAGTAGTTAATCCAGCTCATTCAAGTGAATATAAATACATATTTAATACATTTTTTTAATTTTGTTCCTTGTCCTTTCTTGAGGGAGGATTTTCCCCATTTGGTTTTGCCTATTTCCTCATCTTTTTGGACAAAATAATTATAAAGGGTGACCATAGCCTTGTTGTTGGGCCCTATGTACATCTATATTTCAGATTATTTCAGATATACCAGAATAATTCTAGAATTAAATGGGGGTGTTAGAATATTATAAACCCACTCCACACTTAGGATAAAAATAATTAAGCATTTCTGGTTAATTTCCTATGTACTAACCTAGATAGTTGGCATTCCCTTGTGCCACTTGGTCAATACTTTCCATATATACCCCAGGAGAGACTTTATATTGATTCTAGATAGATCCTGCTCACTTTATTCACTACCTAGATTAGTAACTGTGCCTTTCTGCATATTATGTCTTTACACTACTTTATTCATCATTTCCAGTGGATAAGGTAAAGCTAGTCAACTAGGAAATTGCTATCTTTTGTGGCCAACCCATCCTCCATGATTTTCTCTCCAGATTCCATGATTAGCAATTTTCTCCATCACTAATGACAAATCGCTCATGCTTTATCCAATTTGTGAGCTTCTTGACTGATTAGGAAATTTCTTTAGTCACCTATGGGGGTTTATCATATTTGGTAAGTCTGCTTTATGAGCTAGCATGAGTTGTCTCCTTAGAAACTCAATTTTACCTATAAAGGATGCACTATTTATGTACACTATATTGATGTAATGGAAATATTCAAGGAACATTCCCCATTCGTTCTTCACTTCACTTGTATTCAGTCTCATTATTCATCTCTCTCTTTTCCTTGTGCATGCTTGTGAGAAATATCTTCTAGCTAGATCCTTGTCTTGTGCTTACACATAGTATTAAGCCTCGATTTCTACATGGTATCCGAGCTTCTATTTCTACAAACTTTAAATTTCAATTCCAAGAAAGTGGGCAACATGTAACTTGTTTTTCCTTGGCTTGACCAACATTGACTACAAACCAAAATAGATCGAAATCTAGCAAGAATAAGTGTGTGTGATTATCTCTCTATAGGGTGAAAGTTATCTCTCACATGGCCACCTAGATCTGCTTTGAAATTTCAATTTCGAACTTTGGTTTGATCAGCCTTGAATGATGACCAAAATATATCCAAATCTGACAAAAATAGGTGTCCATTCTTACCTCTCAAATGGGTATCTAAATCTACTTTAAAATTTGAATTTTAAGAAATTGGGAAAAATGAAATGTTTCAGGCCTTTGTTTGACCAAGTTTGACTAGCCTCCAAAATAGCTCACAGTCCCCAAAAAATATACATGTGGTCTTATCTCTTAAGTGGGTACCTAAATCCACTTTCAAATTTCAATTTTGAGAAACTAAAGAAAAGTGCATCTGGTTGAACTTGGTTTTAATGACGTTAACTGAGGGATAAAAGAACTCGAAATCTCACAAAAATATTTTTTCATGCTTATCTCTCAAATGGGTGTCTAAATATACTTCTAAATTTGAACTCTAAAAAATAAAAAAAAGTGCAACCTTTTAGGCCTTGGTTTGGCCAAGTTTGACTAAGGTCCAAAATAGCTCGAATCCCCCAAAAATATGCATGCATTCTTGTCTCTCAAATGGGTACCTAAATTCACTTTCAAATTTTAATTTTGATACAGTAGAAAAAAGTCCATATCTTACACCTTTGTTTGACCAACCTTGACTAACGACCAAAATAGCACAAAATTTTTAAAAAAAATAGGTCTGCATGCATATCTCTCAAATGGGTATCTAAATCTACTTTCAAATTTGAATTCTAAAAAATTGGAAAAAAGTGCAAATTTTTAGGCCTTTGTTTGACCAAGTTTGACTAAGGTCCAAAATAGCTCGGAATTACCAAAAAATCAATATGCACACTTATCTCTCAAATGGGTACATAAGTACACTTTCAAATTTCAACTTCAAAAAAGTCGGAATAAGTGCATCTCCTTTACCTTGATTTGACCAACGTTGACTGAGGCCCAAAATATATTAAAATATCGCAAAAAATATTCTTACACACTTGTCTATTAAATGGGTATCTAAATCTAATTTTAAAGTTGAATTTTAAGAAATTTGGAAAAAGTGCAACTCTTTATCCTTAGTTTAACCAAGCTTGAAGGAGGTCCAAAATATATCAGAATCCCCCAAAAATGTGTGTGCATGCTTATCTCTCAAACGGCTATCTAAATCCATTTTCAAATATCAATTTTGAGAAAGTCGACAAAAATCCATCTATTAGACCTTGGTTTGGCCAACCTTGAATTTTAGGCAGAAATAGCTCGAAAACATGCGAAAATGCACATACATGTTTATCTTTTATATGTGTTCCTAAATTTAATTTCAAACATCAATCACAAGAAAGTGTTCACTATAACTTTTTAAGTATTGGTTAGACCAAGCTTGACGACGGGCCACAATAACTCAAAATCCTGCACAAATCTACATGCACACTTATCTCTCAAATGGGTATTTAAAAGTATTTACAAAATTCAATTTTGAGAAACTGGGAAAATGTGCAACTTTATTGGCCTTGGTTTGACCAATCTTGATCTATGACCAACATGCACCTTTTTTTTCCTTGTTTTGACCAACATTAACTACAAACTAAAATTGCTTGAAATATTGCAAGAATTGGTGTGCATGCTTATCACTCTATTGGGTATCTATATCTACTCTTAAACTATAATTCTGACAAATTTGGAGAAGTGAAACTTTTTAGGCCTTTGTTTGATCCAGTTTGGCTAAGGTCCAAAATACCTCAAAAATCCTCCAAAAATATACTTGCAGTCGTATCTATCAAATGGGTACCTAAATCCACTTTCAAATTTCAATTCTGAGAAAGTCGACAAAAGTGCATATTTTCATCATTGGTTTGACCAATCTTGAACAAGGGACAAAATAGCTCCAAGTCTCATAAAAATGGGTGTCCATACTATCTCTCAAATGGGTATCTAAATCTACTTTAAATTTTGAATTTTGAGAAATTGGAAAAAATGCAATGATTTAGGCCTTGGTTTGACCAAATTTGACTAAGGTCCAAAATGGCTGGCAATCCCCAAAAAATCTACATGTAGGATTTTCTCTCAAATTGCTACCTAAATATAGTTTCAAATTTCAATTTCGCGAAAGTCAAGAAAAGTGAATTTCTTAGACCTTGGTTTCACCAACCTTAACTAAGGTCCAAATTAACTCAAACTCTTGCAAAAATATGTGTTCATGCTTATCTCTCAATGGGCACCTAAATCTACTTTTACATTTGATTTCTAAGAAATTGGAAAAAAATGCAACATTTTAGTCCTTGGTTTGTGATCCAAGAGGATCATCTCATATTCGATTGAATTTAAAGTCTTCAAAATGAAAATTAAAGCTTACAAGGATGAAGAGATCATCAAGAGATTTCCAGTAATGCTTGTTTCATGCAAAAAGACCTTTGTATACAAAGCTTATGAAGATTTAAATTTTCGGAAAAATATAATTAAATTAGAAAAAATATGGTTATTTGGAAAATTTTGGCAATGTAATGTTTACCTAACCATCTTCCCCTAACCATGCCAAATCCTTCATAATTCTACCTAACCATCTCCCCCTCCATGATGCTTATTAACATTATAAGGTTGGAAGTTGTTTATAGTTTGAATAAGGTTATGTTTTGAAAAAGGGGAGGTCAACAAGGGCTAAGACCTTGACCCCATTACAAACCATATATTATATTCGAACTATATCGAACCATATGTTATATGGGATGCTTATTAACATTATAAGGTTGGAAGTTGTATATAGTTTGAATAAGACCTTGACCCCATTGCAAACCATATATTATATATGAACTATATCAAACCATATGTTATATGGGATACTTATTAACATTATAAGGTTGGAAGTTGTATATAGTTTGAATAAGGTTATTTTTTGAAAAACGGAGAGCAAACCACATATTATATTCGAACTATATCGAACCATATGTTATATGGGATACTTAAGATAGTAGTTTGAACTCTACTAGCTCTGATGGCGGCCTCTCTACCGGTCTAGTGGACTCAGTTATGGCGGCATTTTTCTTGAACCTCCCTGTGCCCTTGGCTGGCCTGGACCCTCTTGTTGTTTCCTTTGCTGGGTTTCCTGATATTTGCCCTAGTTTCAGTTGTTCTCTCGTTCCTTTTTTTTGTGCTCTCGGGGTTTTAGGGTTTCTCTTGGGTCCTGTACTTACCATCGGTGACTTATTGGAGTCCCTCCCCTTATCAGGTGGGCTAGTACCAACCAATTCAAAAAAGTGGGAAGGAGCTCGTATTTTTCAGTCGCCTCGGTATTTTTGGGGTTTATTGTCTGTGTTTAAGGGTTTTTTAGTCTTTCGTGGTCTATCACCCTACATGGGTTTCCACGTTTACATGTGCTTATACTTTTCCTTGTCATAAGCATGTGTGGGGTTGACTTCTGAAACACCTTGCCTTCTCCCGGATAACTAGGGTTCCTGTTGGTATATACCAGCCCCGAACTTTTTTGCTCGGTTTGTGGTTCTGGAACCTTTACCCGGGTCTCCGTAGGGTTTCATATCAGTCAAGTGGTAACCCTTGATTGAACCCTTTTCTCTATTGGGTGGGGGGGGGGGGGGGGNTCAGGTTCCAGGCTTGGGGATCCCGGTATATTGTTGGTTTCCGATTGTTACATTCCTTTGTCGGGGTTTTTGTGGTGTGTTGTGGTAGACTACCTCTGTGGACGCACCGGTGGTTAACTCTATTGTTTTTTCTGTGGGTGAATTGTTGGGGCTTCTGCACACTTAGGTTGTCTCAACATGCATGATTATTATTACCCTTGATGGTCATATCTTCTAGTTGTTACCAGTCATTGGGGTATTGTGTGCAGTTTCTGTTATTCTTTGTGGTATCTGGTCGGGATAGTTTCTGCTCCAGGATTTTAGGGTTTTTCCATCCATTTCCTCTCCTTTTTTCAGTTGTTGCATTTCTCTGACTGGTCCTCTCCTACTGTTAGTGTCTCCTGGGAATTGACTCTTGTGTCCCAACATGGATGAAAATGGGACCTTGTCCTAATTCCATCATAGGAGACATGCCAAGAACATCAAAACACATGAGGGTAGGTTTCGTTTCATCCTGGGACACGATATCTACATGGATCGGGTTTCCTCATCATGCACTAGGGCACTTGTCGAGCATCTTGAATACTATAGGCTAGGTAAGAAGGCTGGATTGATTGGGCAACGGATTTCTAGAAGCCGCTATTGACTTATACACCAACAATTAGCCTTCTTTCGAATGGATGGATCGTGTTCATCTTCTTGGAATCATAACATGCCTCTCTCATCCTGGAGAAGATCTGGCATATTGGCTCAGGGCCACTAGTCCTAGGGAGATGGCATTCTCTCTTCGACCCACTCCGGGAATGAGTGACGAAGCGTCACCTTTGGGTATTGTTGCCGCACCTCCCCTTCCCCCTTTGGAGCCTACAGATTCTCGAAGGTATTGCTAATACTATCGGCAGATTTGAGGCAGTAGATGAAGACTTCCACCTGTCATTTGATAAACGACTGGCTAGGGTTTTGGTCAAAATGGATGTATCCATTGGTCTTCCTCCTAAAGTTTAGATTCTCTATAAGGATTGCCTCATGGTGCAGAAACTGGATTATCTTCACGTAATATTTTGTTGCAGTAGATGTCGAGACACTGGTCATCTACAAAGAAGTTGTCCCTTGCTCAGGAAGCCTCCTTTTGATTCTGGTCTGGTTGATCTCCCATTGATCAGTACAGGTGACGACTCCATTGGATCGAAAGATGCAAAAAAAGGTATTTATTCTCAGTCTCTCTCACTCTTTGGGGATTTTTCTGATGTTATGCTTGAAGATATTGATGTTTTGGTGAGGGCACCTGCTCCTGTCGTTGAACCTAGTTCTGTCTCGGAAGAGTCCTTCCCTGGGGATTCACCTGTTAAACCCTCTGTCATCGACCCACGGGATTCCCCTCCTTCCACCACCTTTTACCCCTTAGTGCATTCATCTGACTCTACTGATTTGGCATCGGTTGAGACCACTCCTTTGGTCTCGGATGTGGCTCCCACTTTTGTTGACCCATATGCACCTTCACCATGTTCCCCTTCAGCTGCTTCACTAACTCCTTCGGTTCCTATACTCTCCTCATTAGTGGATTTTCCTCCACTTTTGACCGCACCTTCATCTCCCCCACCTTCTCCCTCTCATTGTAGTCATCGGTCTTCCCCTTCCTTCTCTGATCCTTCCCTACATAAAACACTGTCGATTTTCTCTGTTGTAACACCGTCTTCCCCGTCTACTCTCCACCTCAACTTGATTAGATTCGAGAATGTGACTATTAGGAAGAAGAAGAAGGATAACAAGGGATTTTATGATAATCTTTCTTCTGCCTCTCCTCCTTACATCCCTCTCTCAGTTCACATCAAGGATGCTTCTAGAGGGCTTACCTCTCAGAGACTTAGAGAATCTCCTCCCCTCCCACCTGTGCCTTAATACTGATATTATCTCTTAACATTAGGAGTCTTGGGGGCAAGAATAAACAGTGTATCCTTCGCTCTCTCTTCCTTTCTATTTGCTCGGATATGATTCTCCTTTAGGAGATGATGTGTAGTACTTACCCTGCATTGCATGCTTTCTCCAAGATCCTTCCTAACTGGGAATTATGTGCCATTAGTGCCTCAGGTCTCTCAGGAGGGTTACTTACTACTTGGAACCCCCATAGGGTTAGATGTCATGCTTTTGAGACTCTTGCTGGTATCCTTGTAAAGGCCAAATTTCGGGGTCTGAATACCACCCTTGACATCCTCAATTGCTATGGCCCCTACAAGAATAGGGATATCTCCTGGGATAATGTACACAGGGGGGGTCTGCTTAAATCACCTAACCTGATTTTGGGTGGAGACCTTAACTTGACCATGAGTGTTTCTGAGATCTGGGGTAAGAGGGTTGTCCTTGATCCCCTTTCATCCTTCTTTAAGCACCTTTTTTATTCTGTGGGACTTATTGACACTGCTCCTTCCATAGCTGGACCCACTTGGAGGAATGGTAGGGTTGGTGAAGATGGGATCAGCAAATGACTCGGCCGCTTCTTAATTGCCTCCTCTTTGATCCCTTCCCTCTTATTTCATCGGGTGTGGACTCATCAATTTGATATTTTCGATCACTACCCTATATGCTTAGAGTGGAATAATTCGATGGGGTCTTGTAATTACCCCTTTAAATTCAATAGATCTTGGCTCAATGATCAGGATTTTGTATCTTGGGTCACTGATAGATGGTCTAGACTGTCTCCTACCTCACCTGGATCTATGATGGATCACCTTTCCCATAAACTCCGCTCTCTTAAGAAGGAAGTTAAGGACTGGATAAAAGAAAAAGGTACTCTCATGGAGTCTGAATCACAGAGACTGGATGTGGATATCAATACTTTACTCTCCAGCTCCTCTTATGGCATCCTCTCTCAGGAGGAACAATCATCCCTATCTCAGCTCAGGACTAAAAAAATATATATTGTATCACTACCTTTTGACTTCGAAGCTCAAAAGCCGTACCAAATAGGCACTTGAAGGTGATTCCAACACTAAGTACTTTCATGCATTGGCATCGGGTAAAAGGAATCAAAATTATATACGGTCCCTTATGGATGATGGAGGCTGCTGTATTGAGGATGAATCTGAATTAAAGTTACTGGGACAGAATCATTTTGCGAATATATTCAAAGATGACAATCAGACCTGTCTAGTTGAACAGCTCAAGGTTGTTTTACTCTACCCCAATATGATCACCATGGCTGATGCTCCTTGTCTCACACAACCTGTCTCCTTATCTGAAGTTGAAAGTGCCCTACACTCATTCAAGAAATATAGGAGCCCCAGGCCAGATGGTTGGCCTGTCGAATTCTATCTCCACTTCTTTGACTTGTTGGGTGATGAATTGCTCTCTGCTGTGGATTATGCTAGGGTCTCAAGTTTTATCCCTCACTCCCTAAATTCCACCTTTCTGGATCTTATCCCCAAAAAGGAAAAGCCTTCTACCTTCACTGATTTTAGACCCATATCATTGTGGAATCTGCTCTACAAATTGATATCGAAGGTCATTGCAGTGAGGCTTAATCCCTTCTTGGACTCCCATTTATCCATTGAACAATTTGGGTTTTTAAAAAATCACCAGATTGTGGAACCAATTGGTATTGTACAGGAGACTCTCCATACTGTCAAGTCTAAAAATTCTTGTGCACTTATCCTTAAACTAGATTTGGTGAAGGCTTTTGATCGTGTTAACTGGTCCTTCATCAGGATTATATTAATACAAATTGGGGTTCCTCTCCTAGCTGTTAACTGGATTATAGGATGCATTACATCAGAAAATTTTGCAGTACTTATCAATGGTACCCCCTCAAAGTTCTTTACTGCCTCCAGAGGTATCCGGCAGGGTTATCCCCTTTCGCCCCTACTCTTTATACTTGTGATTTAAGGGCTCAGTCTCTTGATTGTTGATGCCAGGGATCGTGGACTCATCAAAGGTATCAAGATCCCCTCCACCTTTGCTCTTACTCATCTCCTTTTTGTTGATGATGTGATCCTACTGGGTTCTGGTACCTTATCTGAATGGATGGCTTTCAAAGTCATATTGAGTAGATTCTGCAAGGCATCAGGGATGTGTATCAGTGTTGACAAATCTTGTTTTCTTTATAACAATGTGGGCATTGATATTCGCACTGAAATTGCCAAAGCTCTACCCTACAAGATGGAGACTATCACGGCCGGCTTTATTTATCTAGGATATTTTCTCAAGCCTTTGGGGTATAGGGTTCGTGACTGGCATTGGTTGATACAGAAATTTGAACACCGAATCTCTCACTGGGGTCACAAGCTTCTCTCTCTTGGAGGCCGCATGACACTTGTACAAGTTGTTTTGACAAGTATACCTTTCTACTGGATGGGCCTTGCTCCCATTCCTGTTTCTGTTTTAAGCAAACTCAGAAGTTTAGCATTTGCCTTCCTTTGGGGCTCCTCGGATAAAAAGCACAGATATCACCTGACCAACTGGGAGCATCTCTCTTGGCCTAAAGATTATGGTGGATGGGGCATTAAGCATCTGAATTGGTTCAGTATTGCTCTTAGATTAAAGAATCTTTGGATGGTTCTCCAGAACGATGGTTTATGGCATCGATTAATTATCAATATATACTTGAAAAAGAAATCAGTAGAGACATGGCTCAAAGGAAAGCAATTCCAGTCCCATAGCGTCTCTGCTATTTGGAAGGGATTCCTACTCACTCTACCGTGGCTTGGTTGGAATCTTGTCTGGCAAGTTGGAAATGGGAATAATGTTCTTATTGGCATTGACTCTATTGTTGGTGTATCCAACTCGCTCATGATTCCACCTGGGCTACATGAGTTCTTAGTGGATTTGGACATTGTGACTCTCACACAGGCTCGGAATTCCCTCCCATATGTGCACAATTACTGGTATTCTGCCAAGGATCTCGGTGTCAGGGGAGATTGGAAAGATGCTTGGGACACCTTTACGAGAAGTCTGGAAATATATGGCATTCGTCTAATTGATCAAATGGACGAATTGACATGGTCTTATAAAAATTTTGATGGAACAGTTTCTGCAAAACTGATTTATGATTGCAACATCCATGCATCTTCTCCTCCGGTTGGCAGCAGACTTCTTACCTTTGTTTGGAATAGCAATATTCCCAGGAAAGTTTGTTTTTTTTCATGGTTGGCTCTTAAGAACAAACTGCTCACTTGGGACAACCTTCAAAAGCGTGGTTGGGTGGGGCCTGGTTTATGTGCACTATGAAGAATGGATGTTGAAAGTGTAGAGCATCTCTTCTATCATTGCTCTGTATGGAAAAATGTGTCCTCTATCCTGATGGAACAGCACCATCTATCCCCTTCATCCAGTCTGATAGTTTTAGTACTTTCCTGGAAATGTGGATTGCTAGGCTTTCTCAAAGAAATCTGTGTATTGCTATCTCCCATTTCTAGCCATGTGGGCTGTATGGAAAGAAAGAAATGTGTGCATCTTTGAAGGAAAAAAAGTTCATGTCATTGGCATACTACACCATATAACTTACACCTCACAGCTATACTGCACTACTGTCTCAAGAGTTAAAAAATCTAGACCCAAGGGACCGGGTCCTGTTCTTGTATACCCCTGTGGGTTTTTTTATGGAGCATTAGCCAATAATGCTGGAGGGGTTGGCTTCTATCTGCACTTGAATGAGTCACATTCCTTTGAGTTTGCATTGGGGGTGGGTCTTAGCACCAACACCAAAGAAGAATTGTTAGGGCTCTGGGCCCTTCTGCATACATCCCAAATGATGGGGTTACCCAAGCTCAAGATATTTGGTGACTTATTTGTCATCATCAATTGGGCAAAGGGTATTGCTTCCCTCACACCACCTAAGCTTCTCCATTGGTGTAGGGACACTAGGAATATCTGTTCATGCTTTCTAGAGTTGTCTTTTTGCCATGTCTACCGTGAACACAATCAGCTGGCAGACCAACTGTCTAAAAAATCCCTTTCTTTGGCTCTGGGATCGGGATGTTACACTGAATTCATTGATGGTCATTTGACCTCACAGGATTGTTTCAAGCTCTTTTGAGCCCAGTGCTGGAGCATGTTCTCCACCTTTTCATGCACCCATGTGATAGTTTTGGAACGGACTCTTTTAGATTGTTGTTCTACACTTACTAGTTCATGGTAGATATGGTTATGTGGGACATAATTTTTACTGATGGGTATAGTATTGCAAAAATTGAACTTGCCCCCTCTCAGCTCTGTTGAGTTGTGACTCATACAGGATGCTTCTAAACTATTATCCTATGACCCAACATAATTATTGTAACCCATATACAGGGATGGAACATTAGATTCCCTTTGATTCTTTAATGAATATCAAGGACAGACTTGTTTTTACTGAAAAAAAAATTATGGGATACTTATTAACATTATAAGGTTGGAAGTTGTATAATGGTTTGAATAAGGTTATGTTTTGAAAAAGGGAGAGGTCGAGGGCTAAACCCTTGACACCATTTCAAACCATATGTTATATTGGTTTGAAACCATGACATGGAACTATATGTCGCAACCATATTATCTTCCACCGAAATATAATGAACTATATGGATACTTATTAACATTATAAGGTTGGAAGTTGTATATAGTTTGAATAAGGTTATGTTTTGAAAAAGGGAGAGGTCGAGAGCTAAGCCCTTGACACCATTTCAAACCATATGTTATATTGGTTTGAAACCATGACATGGAACTATATGTTGCAACCATATTATCTTCCACCAAAATATAGTATCATATCCACCGTTTAAACAAATTACATGTTGGTTTGAAACCATGACATGTAACTATATGTCGCAACCATATTATCTGCCACTGAAATATAATATCATATCCACCGTTTAAACAAAATTGTGATATGGGGAAAGGTCCGTCGGTTTGAACCCAAGACCTACAACCCCATTCCCAAGTGTTTTAACCAACACACCACCTAGGCAATTTGTTAAATAATGTGGCATTAAAAGACTAAGGATTTCAGGTGGAAAAAGGAGCCCCAAATCGACCACGTGGCTACCATTTTGGAATCCAAACCGTCCAAAAACAATGCCTTGGCACGGATTTCGAAATTATGAACAGATCTATTTACACAGAGCTCGAGGCCAGTAAAGGGCATGATTCTGGAGGTGGTTTTGCACAGTTACCAATGTGGTATTGGCACGCTTCCTAATGTGCTTTTGCACAAATCCCAAGACAATTTTGGCACACTTCTTGAGGCATTTTTTGCATAGTTCTCAAGGTTCTTACAACCATTAAAGGGAAATCTTTTGGAGGCGAGAATCAGTACAGTTCCATACAGTAGCAGGAAGAGGGTGTTCTCGATTTGTGTGCCAAAGGAGGCCTCAAGAAAACCTGGTCGATTTTATTCTTATTTTTCTTGAAATTTCGAAAGGAATGCAGTGGTATAGTATATTTCTGAGTCTAACTCACAGAAATCAGAACTGATTCCAGAACACTCATTTTGTAAGCTTTAAAGACATAATAAGATCGACCTTCCCATTCGAAGTGGCCCGGAGACGTAGCTAGGAGGGTTGAACTCCGTTATCAGTTATTGTCTTCATATTATGGTTTGCATATCCCTTTTATTTGCTTATGTGATTGATTTAAGCATTAAAATTTCCATCTTTGAAGCATGTTTATGAATAATTAACATATAAACTTCACATGCAAATTAATGGTTAAAAAGATCCTGAATATTTTCATATCAATTTGACGAAATTTGACTAAGGTCCAAAATAGCTCGGAATCCCCTAGAGGTTTGTATGCATGGTTATATCTCAAATGGTTATCTAAAATCACTTTCAAATGTCAATTACGGTAAATTTGAAAAAATGGCATCCCTTAGACCTTTGATTGACCAACCTTGAAAAATGACCAAAATAGCTCGAAATCTCACAAAAAAAGGTGTGCATGATTGTCTCTCAAACGGGTATATAAATCTACTTTCACATCTCAATTCTGAGAAAGTGGGAAACATGCATCCTTTTAGGGATTGGCTTGACCAACCTTGACTAAGGGACAAAATAGCTCAAAATCTCACAAAAATAAACATCCACACTTATCTCTCAAATGCATGTCTAAATCTACATTTAAATTTGAATTGTAAGAAATTGTGAAAAAGTGCAACCTTTTAGAACTTGGTTTGACAAAGTTTAATTGAGGTGCAAAATAGCTTGTAATCCAACAAAAATGTATGTGCACGCTTATCTCTCAAATGGGTACTAGATTCAACTTTAAATTTCAATTCTGAGAAAGTGGGAAACATGTAACTTTTTGGCCTTGGTTTGACCATTATTGACTACAAACCAAAATAGATCGAAATCTAGCAAGAATAAGTGTGTGTGATTATCTCTCTATAGGGTATCTATATCTACTTTTAAATTTTAATTCTGACAAATTGGTAAAAGAGAAACTTATCTCTCAAATGGGTACCTAAATCTACTTTGAAATTTCAATTTTGAACCTTGGTTTGACCAACCTTGAATGAGGACCAAAATAGCTCCAAAATTGACAAAAATAGGTGTCCATTCTTTTTTTTTACTAAAACGGTTATGAGTCATTTGTATTAATAAGCTGGCCAATCCTGCCAGCAACTATTACACTCAGAGATTCTTAGCAAAACAAATAACTAGGATCCAGATACCTGGGTGTGCTGAATTCCCTGACCCTTTTACAAAAAACCTGGGAGATTTCTTGACAGACAATGATCTTCAACAGGAAAACCAAAACATAGCAAAGCAATCTAGATTTCAGCGAGGACAAATTAGAGAGGAGAGTTCAAGCCTCTCTTCACTATGAGCACGTGAGAAAACCCCAAATTCAAGCTGGCTCCTTCAGCGAGAGCACTCTGTCCTCCTTCAACGAGAAACACTCGATCCTCCTTGCTGTTAATGCCAGCGCGAAAGGGGTGAGTTCAGGATAGAATAAGAGCTGTCCCCCAAAGTCTCATGCTTCACGTGGAGATCTTCAGTACAGCTGGAACATTAAACTCTTTTAGAGCAAGAACTGTCGTCACATAAATCCTCCAATGCATAGCACTGAGATCGCTGTTCACTTCAAAGACAGAGATGATTTTACTGAAAGTTTAAAGGAGTGAGAGCTAAAATAACGTGATTGCCTTTGCCCCTCACATGGAGATCTTCAAAACAGCTGGAAACATTTAACTCTTTTAGAGCAAGAGAGCTGACTTCTCTTAATTCAGCCCATGCATAGCACTGAAATCGCTGATCACTTCAATGGCTGAGATGAATATACTGAAAATTTAAAGGGAAGAGAGATAATACAACGAGAATGTCTTTGCCACAGGACTGCTGGCTCTGTTACTCCGATTGCTGAAAACTGAGAGCCAAATTGTCTTCATTAACTGAGAGCTTAAAAACACTTGATTCTTCCTCGACAGAGAGCTGAAGAGGCCGAGAGAAGATAACACATTGCTCTTTAGATGCACTGACAGCCTGCTATCACTGAGATCCTCAATGGCAGAGAATTGAATTCACCCAAAACATCAATGACAGAGGACTAAAAAACGCTTCAAGCTTCAATGCCAGAGATGAAAAATCTGAAGACTTAATGGACAGAGATCTAATGGATCTTGAGAAATCTTTTCCAAAACACTGAATACTCCGATTCTTCGATGGCTGAGAGCTGAGAACAGAAAAGAGTTCATTTCCAGAGACCTTTAAGAGCTGGAATCTGTAAAGAAAGATAGCTGGAAGCCCTTAAGTCTTCCTTGACAGAGATCTGAGAGCACTTCTATCAACAGAGGCAGAGAAGGAGCTTGGAAACCTTGTCCCTCAAGAACCTCATCCTTCACTTGGGAATGGCTGAGAACTGAAAGTCCCATACATCCCATGCCTGGAGGCTGAAGACACTGGCAGAGGTCTGAAAATACAAAAAAATCAAAGACAGAGTTCTGTAAAAACCAAAAAACCAGTGACAGAGGACTAAAAACACTAGGAACAAGGAATACACTTAAATCTATTCAGGGCAGGATCAAAAATCAGATCTTTCATGACCCTAGGGGATGGGTACAGAATCTTCATTGCCATTTAC
>LPNX010585211.1:0-22960 GCA_001517045.1 Pseudotsuga menziesii
AATCATTCTTAAACATAAAAAGAGGGATAGTTATTACAATCTTTCCATCTCACAAACAAATGTAAAACACTTGAAAAACAAGGTTTTCTTATACTTAATCAAGTTTTTTTTTTAAATTTATTTATTTTATATGTTAGTTGTACAATGTATATATTTTTATTTTTAAGTTTTTTACATTTGTTATTATTAATTTTTTAAATGAGAATTGATATTTTGATGTAAAATTAATGAGAATAATTTTTAATTTATGAAACTATTGTCATAGAGGTGTTTGAGGAGTTGAACCCATTTTTAAATTGAAAACAAAAAATATTATTGATTCAATAGTGAAATTTTGAAAATGATTATCTTATAGAGAATGATAACAAGCCAGAAAATGCAAAATATATCTTATTTATCCTTATTATATTATTAATTTTTAGGTTACTTCTCTTTATAAGTATAATTTTTTTGTATAAGGCTCATTGGATGAGGAAATTTTAGAGATCCTTCCCTAAATTCATAGATGAAATCTCTAGTAAATTTGTTATTATAGATTAGTTCATTCACAAGAGAAAGATTTAAACTAGACACCTTCCTACACAAAACTAGTCAAATTAACAATCACATTGGCTAAATCTATTAAATTAATGCTTTAGACTAACCACACGCTCTACTCAAACAAAGAGGTAAACTTGAGCATAAATAATTTTTTTAGAAACTTTCACAAGCATGAAATAAATGTAATGGTGAAAATTTACTATAGTAAACCTATGCAAACATAGGATACGAGGTATATTATGCATCCCACTACACCATTTGGTATCAAAACAAGATAAATTACATATAGGTGGAATAATAAAAAAAAGGTTGTTGCATGGATTATGAAAACACGTGGAAGGATGAGAAACTAGAGAGTGGTGAGAGGGATGCAATTGAATTTAAGAAATAATTAAAAGAAAATGAAGAGTTGAACAAGTAAGAGAATGATATTTTTAAATTAGATTTTTAAACAACTAGGGATTGTTAGATTCAATGTTTTGAATTATGATTTAACATGTTTAAAGTGGAAGCCTTAACGGATTGGCTAGGTGAGAAGAGGAGACGAAAAAATAATTTTCAAAGTTAAAACATTTAAGGGCCATGTAACACTTTCAATTTTTTGGAAAAATTATGAGTGCACATAAACACAGAGAATATCCATGCTTGAAGAATATCCATTATGAAAAGGTTGTGTTATAATTTTCTTGAGGAGAATATAAGCATACATTGTTGCGATAGAAGTATAAATTGTCTTAGAAAGAACATATTCTTGAAGAGTATATTAAGAAACGTAATACATTGTCAATATGCATCAGGAACTAAGAGGATCAAGATATATAATCTTTAAGAAGCATGGATGTTTGAAAAAGTTGTATAGCAGTTTTTTTGAGGACAATATAAGCATACACTGTTGCGATAGATGTACCAATTGTCTTAGAAACTACATATAGTTAAAGTGTATATTAATAAATTTAATAGATTGTTAATATGCATCAAGTACCAAGAGGATCAAGATATATAGTCTTTAAGAAGTATAGCTATTCTAAAATTCATTATTCAGGATGAAATAAGTTTGCATAAGATGTATTATGTTGAATACTTAGTATCATTTTGATGAAGATACTTGGTGAGAAGTTGTTGTGTAATCCATATAGGTCCAACATAATGATTGTCAATAGTGTGGATATTTTACCTCAAGCACACTTCCATGACATCATGTGTTTCTTGCATATTAATGTCGATGTTTATGCCATGCATTGATGAGGGCGTAAAATACTTATGAGTACTCATTATTAAGAAAATTACTGTCCCAATCCGTTAAGACATTCTCCCCATAGTTATATTTTGATGTCAAACTTGTTTCCCTCCCTTGTTAACCACTTTCTCCATACGAAAATACATACATCTATTCCTTTACTTATATCATCTTGCATAAAATATTTATCTACCTGTAATCACTGTAACTACAATAGGGTAATGTTTTTTTTCATCTTCCTTTGATATTTTTCTTTTTGTATTATTGGAAAATTCAATTCAACAGTAAGACGTTATAGGAAGGAATCATTTTCTACATCCTTTGTATGTCCGAATAATTTCCTATTGTGTCTCATCTTTGTTCATTGACATAATTCTTTACATATTTGTTGCATCATAGTAACTAGCTTAATTAACATCATTTTCACGTCTTAGTTGCAATGCCTTGCTTTTAAACATAGAATGTAAAATTCTACGTAATGATCAAATGGATAGAAGTCACAAATATATGATCCATGATCACCAAAGATATTGTAATTATTTATAGTATTATAATATAAAAATACCTTATGGATACAAATGAGGAGTGGCACAAATGAGATGGGAGGATATAATTCAAAATGTGTGCAAATTGAAATGGGTTTATATGGATAAGACCGTGTTTAGTTATTAACTTAATCCATTTAGCCTTGATTCTAAACCTTAGATAGTGATATTGTTACACCAAAATCTTGTCATATTCATGTGTATCTTCCTAGATCCATAAAGTATATGTGCTAAAAGACTTGAGAATAGGTTTTTCCTTGCTAGAAGGATTGTTCTAGTGATACTAACACACCTTGCTTTCTAAAAATAGGAGTCAGACTTGGCTTACGTTGATTTCTTATGGAAAAAAAGTGTTAATGACACTTCTTGTCTTTGTGCCTCTCCCTAATGGCACTTTCCTATGTACAAGATGCATCGGAGCTCATTAAAAGGAAAAAAGGGAAGCATCAAGAGCTTTCAAGAATAAATACCTCATGGAGGTTTATCTCAACCATCTAAAATAAGTTGAAGTTGAGACCCTAATCCCTAGGCATGATCCCTTAAACTTCTCCAAGTAATACTAAACTCCCTTGATCCCTTTTGGCCTATAAATACAAGCTCACCCTCATGGTTAGAGGGAGGACCAAGGAAACACCCATATGATGTTGAAATATTTCTATAATTTAGAGGCAAAGGATTGAAGTTTGAGTAAAAAGGATTGTGGGAAGATGCACAACACCAAGGCTCTTTGGTTGTAACTTTTCCCTTTATTTGTTTAATGCAATCATGTTTTACGTGCCCATAAACATTGTTTAATCATGTTTATTAATTTTCTTCTTGGTTATTAATATATATCTATTTGATCATATAGTATTTTCCACTTGTTTCTTGTTGGTTTTGATCTTTATGAAGGTTCATGTATGCCAATTGATGCTAAAGCTTCAAGCTAGTAGGGACAACTTTCATATAAGGTAACTTTTCATTCTATTCAAGTAATCTGATTATATCTAGGGAATTTTTTTCATTATTGTTTTTGTTTTGTTCTATATCTATACCATATATACTAGGGAAACAATCTTTGTCCGCAGTGATTGAATTTTTCCACTCAAGGAATTGGTGACCATACTGGGGAGATCAATAAATTAGTCTTTGGTTTGTTTTTACTCCAGATTTTAGTTTATTTTTGTTCTTTAAAGGGTGTTATATTCACTTGGTTTCAGTTATATTTTCCCTCTCAATATCATCTATTAATTCTAGGAAATCCTAGTTTATTCACTACTTGTCAAATTTGTGGGTATTTATTTATATTTTTGTTTCCTTATCTATGCAGGACACACGTGGGTAATATTTTCTCATCGTCTCTGGTTCTCTGATGCTTTTTTTCTATAGTGAAAGAGCATCATAGATGCTTATTCATAGTTTAGAAGAGGCATTACCAATGCCTTTTCCCTCTATACAACAAGCGTAAGAAAATGACAGATGCACTAGTGAAATATGTAGGCTGCATTGAGTTAGGTTTTTTGTTACCCTTTTTCTTAGTCACAGTTGTCTCTCATTCTAGAACCAGCTTTTGGATTGATTCTATAATATATTTGCGGAGATTTTTAGCTTAGGTTTTAAGCAAAATGAAGTTCACTTTTAAAAAAAAATACCCCTCAGTCTTTGAACCATGGGAGGACCATGAATCCTATATCCCGTAGTCTCTTTGAATTACATGCTCTTTGCATTCAAAGAATATTTTATGTTTCTTGCATTGAATTTTAGACTTGTTTCTTTGCTTGAAACCCCTTTCTTTCTTCTGTGGATAGTATTCATCGAAATTTGAAAATTTGCATTTCATTTTTGTGAGCATGTTTTGAGTTTGTCTTGAATTCTTTTATATTCGGATTGCTCTTTGTTTTCTTAGATATTGTAGCAGAGGAAAATTGATCTTTTTTTCCATAATAGTTGAAAGAGAAAGTTTTGCTTTGATCTTCTTTATTATATTGGAAAATACTTGAAAAAACGTTGTTTTGTTTTAGTTTACTTCAAAATTTTATTTTGTTAAATATTAGTTTTATATGAAAAGAAAGTAAAAAAAAAATCAAGTTTCATAATTTCTAAATAATCTTTGATTGGAAACGTTATTTAGATATTTTTATTCCTAGAGATCTATTTTTCACTTTTGTTGGAAACATAGGAGACCAAATTCAAGTTTCAAGTTTGGGTGTATGTTATTCAATTTCTGCATTTTGGGAAAATAAATTCTTACTCTCTCCTTGAATAGGGAATGTATTGAAAGAAGATGTAAAGACCTGCACTTCATCTTTGCATGGTTTGTGTTGATGTATTTGTAACTTCAGAATGTATTCATCTATGTATATTATGTATTGTAACCCGATTTTTATTCCGGGATGTTTGTATTATGTATTTGAGTCATGTTGTCTTGCCCCGATGTTCCAATCAGGAGGATCGATAATGTAAATAAGTCATGTCAAGTCATTGTTAAAGTCCCCACATTTTCGGGGCATTAGGGTTATTAGACACTCATAGAGATGTCGGCTCTAGTAAGTAATTGTTAAGTGAGGCCAACATGATTGAGTGCACTTCAAGTGAACGAAAGAGTATAAATAGAGAGTGAGACTCTCTATTTATAACACACATCATTCACTCACTCAAGCATGGCGCATTAGTGAAGAAGGAAATACACTGGGACAAGAAGAATACTACTGCTTTGGGGATTTTACTATTTTGGTGTTGATTCTATCTCTGAGGAAGTTGCAGGGTTTTCTCCTTTATGGTTTCCTCGAGGAAAACTCTTTGTGTCTCTTGTCTCGTGTGATGTGCTTGTGTTTGATTGCTGTACTTTTTATTCTCTCAGTAAAGATCCTAACATAATGACAGCTTAATGTTGAAAAAATAACATGGAATCAAAGCTAACCTGAGAAGAAGACACTGTGCAGCTGCGGGAACTAGGGCTTCCTAGTTTGTGGACCTTCCTCCACAGATTTTCAGCAAACATAACGTGGAACAACTCTCCTCCTTAGGGCGCATCTTTCTGTCGAAACAGAATCCAATTATGAGGTTTTTCAGTTTTGGACTTGTCACTAGGGTCAAAAATTAGGGATTTTTATAGAAGAGGAATTTTTCAATGATCCCAGGCCTGAATTGATCTCCTCCCAAAAATTGAAGTTAGGGACAAATTTCAAGGCATTTGGGTGGACGGAACTCCAGAAAAGCAAAACCCTAGTTTGCTCCTGAACCAGCTCTGCAAAATTTCAGCTCAAGTTTCAGATCCGACATCTTGAACCTGGTAAGATCTAAAGAATTTTGTATTTCCATTTGAGGTTCTTATTTAAGATGTCTCATCATACCAATCTTGATGAAAATATTGAGGGAGATGATAACTTCCAAGCCTGGAAGTATAGGATCTCCCTAGTCCTGGAAGAGAATGAATTAGAATCCTACATTCATGGGGAGGTTCTAGTTCCAGAGGGAGATGAGGAAAAAGCCTTACATAAGAAGAAGATGGTTATGGAAAAGAGGATCATTACTGATTCTATTAAGGATCATCTTATCCCACAGGTGTCCTCTCTCAAGACACCTAAAGCTATGTTTGATGCCCTAACCAAATTGTTTGAAGGAAAAAACATCAATCGGAAGATGACCCTGAGGAACCAACTGAAGAATGTGAAGATTTAGAATGCAAAAACTATTCTGTCTTACTTCACAAGGGTTTCTCAGATCAAGGAACAATTAGAAGATGTTGATGAAGAAGTGGAAAATGCAGATATTGTGATGACTACTTTGAATGGCCTTCCTAGGTCATGGGATGCTTTTATCCAAGGAATCTATGCTAGAAATAAGTTATTCGAATTCAACAGACTATGGGAAGAATGTTCTCAAGAAGAAGCACAGATAGCAACTCGAGAAGAGAAGATGGGAAGTGAAGACCAAGCCCTCACAACCCACTCCAAGAAAAGGAGAAGAATACCTCATTACTCCAAAGGTAAGGATTCTCATCCCAGAAGAGACATATCAAAATTAAGATGTTATACATGTGATGAGATAGGACACTTTGCAAAAGACTGCCCTAAGAACAAGAACCACTCTCATAAGAAGAAGGGGAACAAAACAAGACATCATGCTCATGCTGCAAAGGATGATGAACCATCCAAGAAGAGATCCAGATATGAAAGTGAAGATTCTTCAAGCGAGGATGAATATGTTCTGATATCAGCTCTCATAGGTAACATTACTCATGGAAGTGATGATTGGATTATAGACAGTGGGGCTTCCAAACAAATGACAGGATTCAAGGAATCCTTTGTAAGGCTGTCAAAACATGAATCAAGTCACAAGGTGAAACTAGGAGATGACTACCAATATCCAATAAAAGGTAGTAGGGAATATTCATACAAGCTAGACTCTGGAAAGTCTCTAACAATGAAAGAAGTATTGTTTGTGGTAGGACTCAAGAAGAACCTTCTCTCCATTTCAGCATTGGATGCAAAAGGAATGCGGGTAGCATTCATAGATGGTCATGTCATTATGTAGCCAAAAGGAAATACTATCGATGATGTGGTAGTGATTGGAGAACAAGAAGGAGGCTTGTACAAATTGAAGGGTCATCCAGAACAAGCCTTGATCTATGAAACAGTAGAAACAAATGAGCTTTGGCATAGAAGGCTTGCACATGTGCATTATAGAGCACTACCTATTGCAAGCAAAGCTGTTGAAGGTCTTCCATAATTCCAAGCAAAACATGATGGAGTTTGCAAAGGATGTGCGAAAGGGAAGAATACAAAGAAGACATTTCCCAGTAGCGAAAGCAAGGCCGAAGGTATTCTAGAAATCATCCACTCCGATGTATGCGGTCCTATGTCATCAAACTCACTAAGTGAGTATGCATACTATGTTTCTTTTATTGATGATTTTTCTAGAAATACATGGATTTACTTTATGAAGAACAAAGATGAAGTATTCAGTAAGTTCAAAGAATTCAAAGCCTTGATCGAAAACCATACTGAAAAGAAGATCAAGACCATTCGATCAGATAATGGTGGAGAATTCATTTTGAATGAATTCAAAGAGCTATGTAAAGAATCAGGGATTAAGAGGGAGTTGTCTACTCCTTATAATCCACAACAGAATGGGATTGCGGAATGGAAGAACATGACCATCATGGAAGCTGCAAGAGCAATGCTTCATGATCAAGACCTTCCTATGCATCTTTGGGTTGAAGCTGCCAAAAAAGCGGTGTATGTACAGAACCGTACTCCACATATATTACTCGAGAACAAGAATCCTGAAGAAGTCTTCTTCGGAAAGAAACCAAAATTCAGCCATCTCAGAATATTCGGCTGTCCCGTGTACATACACATTCTAAAAGAGAAGAGAACAAAATTAGATCCTTCAGGAAAGAAGGGCATATTTGTGGGATACTCTGAAAGCTTGAAGGCTTACAAAATCTACTTCCCAGGATACAAGAAGATTAACATTAGCAGGGATGTGACATTTGATGAAGGCACAACTTATAGCAAATCCAGAAAGAGACCTTCTGAAGAACCTAAAGAAGCAGAAGAAGAAGTACCCAGTATTCATGATACAATCATGGACGAAGAAGCTCAAGAACAAGAACGAGAGTTTGAGGAACCACAAAGACCTGTAGATCCACCTCTAGAGAAGAATCCTCATAAGAGGAAACCTACTTGGGTATGTGAACTTATCCAAGGTGTGGAAAGATATGGGGCTCCAGAAGAGAATCACAGAGAAAGAAAGAGGACAACGATACGACGATACTCTACTATACATTTTTTTACAGAAATTGCTTTCGTGGACGACGATACTCTACTATACATACTTATATGTTACTATTGTTTTATGTTGAGTTTTGCATGGCTGATGGATGCAGAGTAGTTATATATTTCTACCCTACATTAGCACAGTTGTCCATTGTAATTGTGAATATACATTTTTTGACTAGTGCTATTGATTGTCTTATATTTGAATATGATTTGACTGATATCGTGATTTAGTTGATCTTATCTCTTTATTTCTTTTAAATTGAAAACATATGAATATATGAAGAGTGAACAATTTAAAAAGGATTTTAGTAGATCCACAGTTGTATGAATTTCTCTTCACACAAAACTGTGAATTTTCCTTGATACCAATTTGTGGAATAATGATTCATTATTACTAAGTTAGTTTGGGGTCAATACCCTAACAAAGGTAGATTATTTACTCATCGAAAGATTAATTTTAATTGAATAGTATTATAGTTTGAACTCTGTACAAACAATATACAAATACTAGTCTGAGATTGATCTGAAAAGAACAGGCTAAGCATGTAGTCAAGAAACTTTATAGTTATTAATTTATGTTTGAACTACTCATTGGAGGAAATTTCAACTCAAAATGGGCCTCCTAATGAAAATAATAAAATAATAGTTAAAATAATAGAATAATATTTAATAATTTTGGAGGAAAAAATAAAAAAAAATTACTTTTTTTGTCCGTATTTTCGACATATCTCGTTGTGTTTTTACTCAAATTTCGATCAGGAGACCTCGTTGCATGCGGAATTAAATTCTGCATCCAACGATTACCCACTCGACAAAATTTTGACGGGCCCCGCTACCCCAAAAACAAGAAATACATGAAAAACATGATGATGATGTCGTCATCATATTTTTCAGGTATTTTTTGTTTTTGGGGTAGTGGGGTCCATCAAAAGTTTTCCAGTGGGTACTCATTGGATGCAAAATTTAAATTCTCATCTAACGAGCTCTCCTGAATGAAATTTGATTAAAAACACAGGGAGATATGTCAAAAATAAGAACAAAAAGTAGGATTTTTTTATGATACCTATCCCCAAATTTATATTAAAAAGGTGTTTAAGACCTATATGGTATTTAAAATTTAAATCAATTTCATTGACTAACACATGATGACATGGAATTTGAATGAGGGTTAAAAAACCCATTTTGAATTGAAATTTCCTCTAATGATTATTTATGTTTGGCCTACTATTCTTTAAGAGAAGCAATTTAAAGTGATAATTTTGCGCTTCTAATAAAAATAGTCAATTTTTTTTAAATGTTTGAATTTTTCATTCTTTTATATCATCTCGATAATTTGTTTTAAATGTTTAAATGCTTCAATTTTTTATATCATCTGACTAGTTTTCAAGTTGGTTCCAATTTTTTTCTCATTTCACTACAATGTATTTTCAAGTTGTTTTGAATACTATTAGTTCTAGAATTGTTGATACTTGTAAATGTGAAACAATTTTGCAAGATGAATATGTGTATTTTACGGGTTTTTATATTTCATATACAAGACATTTTGTGTGGGTGTGGGTGTGTGTCAATAATAAATAGGTGATACCCTACGTTTAAAATCTTTTCTCATGTGCTAGCTATCTCTACATTAGTTGTGAGTGATGATTTACATTAGCCTATAAATTTCAGCATATCATGATCTTTACTACAATTGTGAGTGGTGATTTACAGTAACATATAATTTTCAGCATATCATCAACGTATATGTTTATAAAATTACTAATTTTATTACTAGCATTCCAACTTGTTGGTGACAACTAGTTTAGTTATATTGGTACAATCATGATGCACTTATTTGTTATGCCAGAAAAATGTTTATTGTACTTCAAAATATAATCTTTCCTCTTCTCTTCTCCAAATTTCTTATTAGCATAATGGTTGGTTGCTGACAATTGGTATAGTTCCATTAGTACATTCAGGATGCACTTCTATGTTATGCCATTGAAATTTTCTTGGGCTATATCCTTGGATTGAAATCGGTGTTTGTTATGGATAAAGATATACCAATGTGTTAGGTATCTTGAAATCGTTTTTATGGCATATTAATTTGATCTCCTCTTTAGTGTGCATTGAAAATGTTCGTAGTGTTTTTTATTGATGAATAATAAAGAGTTAGCTATCAATGTGTTCGGGATCTTGGATTAGCTATTATGTTGTCTTTATTTGATCTCCTCTCTTGTATGCACTAGAAAATGTTATATTTTTCTACTGATAAATTGATTTTATACACATATTAAGATGAAGGTTGAGTCACTTTTTTTGGCATTTCAAGTACGTATCAAAAGAAAAATGATTTCACCATTTTCAACATTCATCACATCACATATCAAAACAAAATGATTTCACCATTTATAAAAAAAAAATTGACACTTACTTTTTTGGGGTTGTTCTATCCATCAAAATACAAATTGCAATGTTCATGTGTCAATGATACAAATCTATTATGTATGCATTGAAATCTAGCAAGTGGTTTAGTTTCCCATCAAGCTATTGATAAATTGCATTTACTTGTCAAGAGAAGGTTGGAGTCACTGTCAAAGGTGCAGTGGAAGGACATTTTCTTGATTCGATATAAATCAAAATGACTATGTTTATATATTGTATATTTTCTCCATCTCCTTATAAATCAAAATGATTGGAGTTCTTCGCTCATCTAGTTTTATAGGGTTTTTTGTTCCATCAAGATTTAAGTTGGAGTCGCACATGATCACAAAATTCTAATTTCTCTATCTTTGATTTGTACTCAATCAATCTATAATGAACCAACTCTTTTAACTAGGAGGTACAACTCCATGAAAATTTAGACAGGTTATTGAAAATACAACACCTTTGACAAACAAGAGGACCCATGTCAAATTGTCGAATTTGAACCTTTATGCATGCCAAATTGGAGATCAGAGATACCACAAATTATATTCCAAGAAGGTGTTTAATTTCCCCAGTTTACATTATGCTCCATCAACCTATTATTGGAATTAAATTGTGGAATCCTCTATGTATCATGCCTCCTTTTTTAGGTCTGATTTCTCTCTAAAATATTAAAATACACACACACACTATATATATATATATATGTCTTTAGCATCATAATTTTTTTTATTGAGTTTAGCTGTTATTAAGCAATTGCAAACCACCACCCAACGCAGGTGCAATGCCAGGGACATTACAACCTCATGGCTCTAGTTTAATAATCATTTAAAAAAATCTTTCTTAAACATAAAAAGAGGGATAATTATTACAATCTTTCCATCTCACAAATAAATGTAAAACACTTAAAGACAAGATTCTCTTATACTTAATCAAGTTTTTTTTAAATTTATTTATTTTATATGTTAGTTGTACAATGTATATATTTTTCTTTTTAAGTTTTTTACATTCGTTATTATTAATTTTTTTACTGAGAATTGATATTTTGATGTGAAATTAATGAGAATAATTTTTCATTTATGAAACTATTATAATAGAGGTGTTTGAGGAGTTGAACCCATTTTTAAATTGAAAACAAAAAATATTATTGATTCAATATTGAAATTTTGAAAATGATTATCTTAAAGAGAATGATAACAAGCTAGAAAATGCAAAATATATCATATTTATCCTTATTATATTATTAATTTTTAGATTACTTCTCTTTATAAGTATAATTTTTTTATCTAAGGCCGAGAGATGCTTCCCTAAATTCATATGAAATCTCTAGTAAAGTTGTTATTATAGATTAGTTCATTCACAAGAAAGAGATTTAAACTAGACACCTTCCTACACAAAACTAGTCACATTAACAATCACATTGGCTAAATCTATTAAATTAATGCTTTAGACTAACCACATGCTCTACTCAAACAAAGAGGTAAACTTGAGCATAAATAAAAAATTTCGAAACTTTCACAAGCATGAAATAAATGTAATGGTGAAAATTTACTATAGTAAACCTATGCAAACATAGGATACGAGGTATATTATGCATCCCACTACACCATTTGGTATCAAACCAGCTCACTTAAAACTTCACTTTTTTATATGTAAGATATGATTAAATTGATAAAATTCACCAAAAATTAGAAGTTTTAAGTATACATTAAATATTTTTAATTGAACATTTTCATATATATATAATAGTTTCTTAGAATATTGTACATAGATATAATAATTGAATCCTTAAAAACTACCCTAGTTTTGAATACTCAAGGTTTCGAAGAATTAGATTTATGTTGTAGATTGATCTGCATTATTTTAAAGGTATTGAGATGACATCGAAGAGATATGAAGGAGGGGATAACATTGTAGAATCATGTGGATTCCACATAGATTATAGGTGAATCTCAATTCCACACCATTACCCCCACGTTTCATGCAACATAAAGAAATGGAAAAAAGTAAAAAAATACGTTTGGAGAAATTTGATGAAATTTAAAGGGTAATTCTACAGTGCCAAGAAATACGAAATTTCCAGAGAGGAGCGTTGTCCTATTCAGCTCCAATTTTCATGAAATTGTCGATTAGTGACTTTCAAAGACTAGGAAGGTCCTCATTCACATGAACATTATGGATGATGGATTTTACATAGTGAATACTATGAGTAGGAATGAGGAAAATTAATGGATAATTTGGACAAATACAAAAGGTTTGGATTGGAGGTGCAGAAACATACCAAAATGCACTATGTTGGGACACTTGTTTTTGGTGATATTATAATTATTAAAAAGAAGTAAAAGTGACTAGGTATTTCCAAATTGGAGAAACATATTTAATTGAATTTTATCTTTTCAACAACTTTAACAATATTGTTGATGTGAAAATTTCATAGTTTTGGTCCATGTGAGAGAGTGGTTTTCACAAAAAAAAAAAAAAAAAAATCTAACTATGGAAGAAGTGCATAAAATTCGTAGTTAAGACAAATCCAAATTAATACAATAAATTATTGGAGCTCCAAATTACTTAGTGAGGGATGGTAACTAATCATTATTATATGTTTTATATGTTCCCAAGAAAAATGTTTCTGTATGTATTTGTATATTTTTCTCCTATAGGTGGAAAAAGTTGGTCTTTGAGCATGATATCACTTTTCAGAGCTATAAATTTTGGCTCAGATATTAGAATTGAGTATATGTATATTGATTGGTTATATGATATAGATGAGAAAATAATAGATGTATATGATTATCAAAATATTTGTTAGGTTGTTTTACAAAGGAGGTAGAATAGTGCATCTAGGAAACTAGATGATACTTTATTAAAAGGTTCTTATTAGTAATAAAGTTGTATGGTGATATAGGCATCTTTTAAAGGTGCAGCTAAGAATTATTGTATGTAAATTCTAGTTTTTATTTCACAATTAGTGGAGGCACCATTGGAAGATCAAAGCATGGAAAATTTTCTTTATAACCAACTATGTAAAGGATTCAACCAAGGATAGTTGACATTACTCTTAATCAGCCATGATGATTAAGATTAAGACGAAAGTATTATTGCGATAGCTATTGACAAGATGGGATAAATTCCATAAAAGTAGAAGGATAAATGTACTAAGTTCAGTTAATAAGAGGAACAAAAGTAAAGAGCTAAATTTATTAAAAGAGGAGATATATTGGAAAGGGTAGTTGTCAAAAAGAAGAAAAACAGAAAATTTTCTATCAAGATGGTTACAGTAAGGGCATAACAGGTTATCCTTTTCCATTTTTGTTGAAGGGGGATAATGTTTAGATGTTTCCATCAATGCCAAAGGGGGGGAATCTTGAATATGGTTGCTATTGATGTCAAATGAGCTTACTAATGAAAAATGAATAAAAAAATATTGTTGATTAAATTGATCATAAGGCATATGGCAACATTGATAAAATAGTCCAAAGAGATTTGCGGAAGCTATAATGACAAAGTTGGCTAAGCAGAACTGGAAGCATTATAACACTAAGTTTCTATGAAGTGAAGATTTGTACAACCCAAATCATAAGAGAGATAAATATCAATGGTGTAGAATAGTTTCCGTAATGCCAAGGTGCAAGCTTGTTAAAGTTACAGGAAGACTATTATGAAAGAGATTTGTGGAAGTCATATTTGAGAATTTATGAAAAGAAGACCCACAATCTCTAATCTGCATTTACAAAAGAAGTTTTTTAGAAGAAGAATTGTGGAATTAGTTTTGAGAAAATAAGAAAGCAGACCCGCAATATGAAATCTGCAATTACAAAAGAATTTTCGCAGAAGACAAATTGAGGAAGTTCTTTTGAGAAAAGTAAAAAAGCAGACTTGCAATCCGCAATCAACAATTGCATAAGGAAGGAGTTCCCTCAAATTGTGGAAAGGGCGATTGCGGAAAATCACTGCAAAAGGTTAATTGCAAAATTTTAATTGTAGAAAAGTAATTGTGAAAAGAAACGTTGCAGAATATGATCTTACCTTCCATTGTTTTGGTATTAAGTAGAGGTTGCTTGTCTACATGATTTGATCTTTGAACCAAAAAACTGTGTTAGCATTAAGAATGTGACTCTAATTGAAATCTGGATTTGAATAGAATATATGTATAGTGTATTTTTATTTTTTTGTATGAATAAACCCTTTGTAGTGATGATGCACTTGCTAAAAATGATTCCAAACTAGTGTTGACATATTAATGTGTATTCTTTCGCTTATATATAGATTTAGAATTTTAAAAAAATACTTTAGTGGTATTTAAACTATATATTGTAGAATCATGAGTGATCCTACTTCTATAAGTCGAGCTTCTTATCCACAACATTTCTACCATATCTTTGGCTAATGCCTTATTCAAAGTTAGATTTCTATGATATGTTTATTGTTTGGATGATTGTTTATTTGAACTTTTATGTCTTGGATAAATATGAGAAAAAATGTTTTTACACAGAGACTTGTGTATTCATGAATCTTAATCATTTATATGTGGGTTTAAATTTAAGTATCTAAAGGTTATGGTATTATGCAACTATTTGTTTTATTTGTGGGATTTTTATTCATTTAATGTTTTTAGGATTTTAGAGGTTTAAATTTTTTTTATATGGACCATATATATATATATATATATATATATATATATATATATAATGTTAACCTACCTAAGTTTTAGTGAATTGGTCCTCGGATTTGAGATTGGGATCCTCTACTTAGTTAGGGTTTATGGGGTGATTTCTTTGAAGGTTAGAAATAGTCTACAATATTTATAAGTTTAGTTTTTCTGTATGTTTCTGTCAGCTCATGAATACAATTCATGAAATATATAAAAGTGGAAATATAAAAGATCATAAAGATTCTAATTGAGAAATAAATAATTTTTAGTTCTAGATTTATATGAAACCAATTTTTAAACCTGATGAGTAATAATCCATAATTTAGAGGCAATAATAAAGAGTTACAGTCTATAAAAACTTAGCATACATGAACAGATACAAGAAATATTTAAGATAAATAAGTTTTGTATACAAATCATAAATTAGAAATAATATAGAAGTACTTATTGGCCCTTTTTGCTTTCTGGCTGATTTGAGAACTTCCACATTCCACCCAACCATAGACCTTGAACCATTTCTGGTTTGTTCAATAGGTCACCTCAAATATGAACCAAGCATGCCAAAGATACTAGAAGATTTAGGTGAAAATTGCTATCTTTCTTAACTAACCAACAGAATTATCACAAGGTCCATTTACCATGCCTTTGTATATTCTTGTAAATAACTTTTCCCCCTATCCATAGTATTCCTTGGAAACACCAAAATTTCACTTTGTTAATCTGAGTGCTCAAAACACCTATGGCTACACCCTCCGATGAACTAGGGATCGATGCCCCTTGCAACGTCCTCTCTATACTATTTATTAGTTTATTTGAGGAGAAACGCTTCTATAATTTAGGTTTAGCCACTATATTTTGTTCCTAATTAAACTAATTGATTGTATTTATCTTTATTTAATTATTTGATTTTAAATTCTCATTGTTTAATTATAAATAATAAAAATATCATAATTTATTAAATAATAATAATATTTAATCCTAACACATAGTTGATTTTAGTTATCAACTACTCTCAAACCATTTTGATCTCTTTGGATGCTCAAATCCTCTTAAAGTGGGAGTCCAAGTCAGTCTTAATAAATAATAAAGTAGATAAATATCATGAAATTTAATAGTAATTCATTTATTTACGATGCTCCAGAGATCCCAACTCAACATCATTTATCCATAAAGATTCTAAGTGATACAAATCTTTACTTCTCAACACTCAACTCGACAATAGTTATGGTTCTCCATAGCTCATTGCTCAACACCGATTTAAATAGTTATTAGTGCTCCATAGTTCTTTACTCAACACCATTAATTTATTTTTTAAATAATCTAAGTGTTTTGGAGCTTTATGGCTCAACACCTATTAAAAAACTACATCAAATAATCATAATAATAATATTATTAATTTGGTCTTTGTTTTGGGATATTCCAAAGTCAACTTTTGGGGGTGGCTTTAAAACAACCACTCCAAAAAAGTATAATTCTTGTAACTTTTTAAGGGGCGTTATTAAAATTGCATTCAAAAGGACCTTTAGGGGGGGTCTTTCAAAACCACCCTCTAAAAGACTTGAGAACTAAATTTTGGGGGGATATTTAAAACAATCACCCCAAAAATTCTAATTCTCATGACTTTCTTTTTCTCGGGGGGGTTAAAAACCTCCTTGGAAAGCACCTTTGGGGGATCTTTAAAAACCCACAAAAAATTTCTGAGAATTGGACTTTTGGGGGGAAACCCTCCTGCAAAATTCCAATTATCGAGACTTTGGGGTGGTTTTCAAGAACCCCCCCCACCCCAAATACTTCATTTTGTTTAGGGGAAGGTGTATAAAAAGCACCCCCAAAAGGGTAATTTTTTGTACTTCCTTGAACTTTCGAAGAAATGGAATTAGTTCCATAAAAAATCCATCTTCTTCATAAACTTGGCATAATTCCCAAGATGGCTACATACAAGGGTTAGCTTCATTCCAGTTTAGATAAAACCATAAAACCCTATATTTACCTCTTTTCATAACCTTAGTTCCACATCATTTTCATACCATGGTAATTCATAAACTAGATTCCAAATCATGGTTAGAATTAAAATCAATAACAAACACAAATTATCCAAATAATAAATTTACAATATTTTATTTCTTCCCAAGAGAAGTACCAACATATTTTCAAGTGGAATTTCATCTCTTCTTCTCTTATCTTTTCTAGCAAAAATTAGCACCAATTTCCACATCAAACCTCACACTAACAATTAGGTTAGTATTATTCAAATCATACATATAAACATATTTTAATAAAATAAACTAATAATTTAGAATAAAACATAACCAAATTATACCTTATTCAGACACATTACCTCGTCTCCAGTTGTGCTCCATCTCTTATATCCATGCCATGAAAAATCTTATGGCTCCAACCAATTTCCACCTTGATGTACACATGAATAACTTCTCTTATTGGGGCCCCCGAGCTGTGTCAGATCAGTAGTAGTGTTAAAATAACAATAATAGTGTTAGGATAAGCATGATTGAAAACTATTGGCTTACAACCTATGTTGTAATTCACTGTTAGGGGAATGAAGGACCGTGGCAAAGAAAACAAGCATATAATTAAAAGATCACATGGGTCACTTTCAAATGTCAAAGACAATGTTTTAAGGAAGAATTCAATAATGAAGAATCACAAACTAACTATTGTAATATAGAAAAAATTCAATCAGGTAGATACATTCATAACAACCATTGCTAGCATATCTTTTTTTCCATCCAAATCATAAAGGCTTCAAGGTTGCAAAATTTATTCATATAGCCACCTGCCTATAGCAATTCCTTCCTTAAAAAATCCTCAAATTTTCAATTTTGAATTTTCCCTTTAGTCATTTTTTCTATTGCAAGATATAATCCATCTCTTCATCCTAATACTTCATACTCGTTTCATGTTAAAAATTTATCTCATTAACCTTTTGAAGGTTCAGGAATAGATTTTCTTCCTATTTCTCTCCAAGCAAATATTAAGACACTTTAAGGTTTTTTAAAATGCATATTTGATAAGAAAGGGATGTTTTGATTATACCATAAGAGAAATCAAAGTAGCCACACAACCAATTTTAACATATTTTGCAAGAATACTTCCACTAAAGCAAGTTGATATATGAAATAAGTATTGACTCCCTTTTTTATATGTTTTACCTACATGCAACATGGTTCATGTTAAAACCCTAAAATGATGGTATCCATAATTAACTTTGGTAATAATAAATAATAATCACTTCTAATACAAGAACCATGTACTTACAATTTGTACACCATGTTTGTATGCATGGCTTAAATAGACAACGAGAGTTGCCAATATCAACAAGATTAAAGGATCCATAGTAGGCACCCAAAAAAGGTGCATATTTATGTTGCCCTATTGTAGTTGATTATTATAATAAGAAAGAGTACTTTAAAAATTATGTGGAAAAATAAAAATAACACATGAGAAGAAATGATGCTGAGGAATATAGTAAGCATGGTGAGGAGAAAGGATGCAACAATCATGCAGTTTCTTGAAAGCTCATAAGTTTCTAGGAAAATTCAGACCATTCTTGGAATCCTCCGTAACACCTATCATCTATACCATATTGAACTACAATATAGCCTAAGAATATTAAGCTATATAAGAATACATAAACAATGAAAATAGTTAACAACCAAGTATTAAAAAATAGTGACATTTTAGGAACAAGGACTGGCATATTCTCTAATTAATGATGGTAGTATTAGTCATTTTATTATATTTATGACACTATGGCACAAATTCCTAATTTGACATGAATCTAAATCATGATTTGATAATTCAAACTTGGTATGAAATATGGAAGTGACAATTCTATCAATCTATGTATAAGTATTTACACTCATGCATGTGTTTTTCTAAAACACATCGAATATGCATTTTTCTCCACAACTAATACAATGGACTACATATTTTCAAACATTAATACATTGAATATGCATGTTTTAGTATTCATGGCTAATTTAATGGACTTACTTATCCTAGATATGTAATACACTTACCAAGCATGAAAACAAAGGTACTTGGAGTAATAAATGTATGACACTATAGATTTAAGCATAACCTGAAAAATATTTGTTTCCATAACGTCTAGCTACAACATGGGCCCTGTTAAAATTTGTATGTTTTTTACATCTATTTTTCCCTATTTTCCAGTTAGCAGGAAATAAAATTTTCAATGGAAAATAGTTGAGTACCATTTTAATCTTACCTAAACATACCTTTTGTTAGATATTACATTCTTTCATTGCTTCATCTTTTACCAATTGAAAATGATACTACATCTCCCAATCACTCCTTAGGTGTTGAACTTTTTGAGTTGGGTCATTTTTTTGTCTTGTGTTCCTGGATAATAGGTTTCCATCACCTCCTTCATTCAACTCATATACCCATTCTTTCTAAGATGCCATATTTCCTTGTTTAGGAATTGATCGAGTTCCCTTTACTAGAGCAATGATCTATTTCCCAAGGCATTACCCTCTTGTCACAATGTTGATCACTTGCCATCCAAGATATTATGTACTATTTTCTCTTTAACTACCTATTTAGAATCACTGAAATCCTCCCATTTCTGAGCAAATATTTTTTTTCTTAATATTCTTGATACCATCTTAGTTGGCTTCCTTGGCCATATTTATTTTTTAGCAATATTTTTCTCTCCTTTGGAAGGTTAAAAAAGACAATGGAAAATCATGTTTTTCAAAATCCAAAATGGGCCTGCATGGTTTTCCTTGAAACTTTAGACAAACATTCCTTGTCCTCTAGAGGAATCCTATCATGATTGATCCCAACACATATTCCAGTGAAAAATCTATTGTCTTGTTAACTATAAAAGAAGAGAAAACTACCATTAGAGTTTCCTATTGTTTCTAGTATAGCTTCCGTCCAAAATTGAAAGGGAAAATTAAGAAGCCCTAACCCAAAATTTGACTTGGATAAAATCCATTGATAGTGCATAAAATATTAGAAAATATATAGAACTTACTAAAAACTAGGGACTCCCTTTGAACCATTTGATTTGGTAGAATACTCCTTATATTTACAAGGACATATTTACAACTACATCCATAGAGGGTTTTAAACCCATGTATTCCATGTTAATTAAATAGAATTCACATTGTTTCTTGCAGATTCCTTTGTCTATTTTCATTCAAATCATGTTTCTTCATAAAAATAACTCTAGATATGAGGTATCAAGTGAAGGGGTTATCCCGAAAATCTATCCATGATCTCTCAAGCCAATTTTGAAATCGACAATTACTACCTAGTTTCAAAGAAAGTAAATGGACTCATTCTCTGAAAGGTTAGACATGTCTTCTATAGATTGCTGACTCTTACCTAGAACACTTGAATAAACTCACTTTTTATCCCTAGACATGCTGACACTTACCTGGAAATCTGGAAAAAACTCCTACGCCATAATCTAGTAAAGGACATCAAGATTTGTTACTAGGAAAAATATAGATACACCTTCCCATTATCCTCCATGGATGGAGGCTTAAAATATCCCTATATAACATCCTTTAGGTTTTGAAGGAAGTTTATCACCCTATCCTCACTTGACACCATTCACTCTTTTGTGATTTTAGGATACACCAGAGATGAAAGTACTAGAAATAGATATTTTAAAGAAGTGATAGAGATTTAGAGTGTCTTCCCTAAATCCTTCAAACTATGTCCTTCATTTGTGCTAGCTAATATATCATTCTTTCTCTATTAATTTGATTGCTTACACGATTTTCTGTAGCATATTTTATTTTTTAGGTGCTCGATTTATGCTTCACATAAATAGGGTTAGATTGGTAATGTGTGAAGATCCAAAGGACGACATGGTAGAGACAATTTTGCAATACTTATCAAGTTGTAATTCCCATGATGATATACTCTCTTTTCCTAACATGGTAAGGGAATATGACTCACAAACATTATTGTCTTACATTCAAAGTGAACAATTTCTAAATAGTTTGTGGGGAAAGACTATTTAATTCAGAATCATGTTTATTTAATATTCAAACTTGACTTTTAATCATGTTAATGCCTTGCTTATACTATGTATCATTAACATAGATACACTTTCTATGCAATTTTGTGCTATGGTAAGTATGTTAGACCCATTTATTTTCATTTGTATTGCGTTCATGAAATGATCATATTAATGATAGTGAGTCCTCTATATGTCAATTGTATATGGTAAAAGATGAATATAAATTGACTGAGGATCAAATCCATCAAAAATTTTCTCCAACTCCAACATTGTTGGTGTGAACAGTATATGTGGTGTCAACATGCATGTAAATGGTGGTCCTAAAGGAGGTCTTTCAAATATGGTTGGCCTAATAAGGATGAATTTGTAGTGAGTATAGGAGACATACATGGAATTTCAAGAAAGTAAATTGAAATTAGCTTGGTTTGATCAATTTTTCAAGAAGTGAAAATGGATTTTATAATCAATATTTAGGTATTATTTATGTTCAATATATTTTCCCTTAGTTAAAATTTGTGTTGGAACCTTGACAATCATCTTTATCGTAAGATAATTGCATGAATAGGTCCATTAGACTAGAAAATACAACCAATTATAAACAAAATGTGGGAGTGCCAAAGATACTCTTGAAAGATAAAAGACAGAGAGCTCCACATGCAAAATAACATAGAAGAGAACAATGAAGAGTGATCCAATTGGATGTTCCCTAGAAGATACAATGGCCACTACACCGCATTATATAGAGGTAGTTGTAGAGAGAGCAAAAACAACTACCTTTGTGTCAATCGCCATAGAGGTTTCAATTGAATGCTTGGTAATGTCTTAATATTTCTAATGGAACCATGTTTTGCTAAGGAAGAATGCAATTTGTACATAAACTCATTAAATTAATATCCATAAGTTCTATGATAATTACAACCAACTAGCTAACTTTGTTACAAGACCATACATATCTAGGATTAATATATCCTTAAGAAAGAGATAGATTCCCTGAAGCTACGGGTTAAATCTAATGCATTGGCTTCTTGAAGCCTATCTTGGGAAAGTGTGTCATTTTAGTGACAATAAAATTTCAAACATAATTATTAATTTCAAGAAAATATTATTTTAATGTAAATAATATTACTTTATTTTAATGTAAGGAATGCATATGAGGTGAATTAGAGGAGATAAGTTAAAGAGTAAATGGATGTTGGAGGAATTGAGGGCTAGAAATGAATTTTGTACTATAAAGGTTTTTGGGCATCAAAAGCATGGATTGTAGAGGAGTAGGTCTAGGCTATGGATAAGGAAGGAACTTTCAAGGTTTGTAATTATTTCCCCATGTTCGTGTATTATGAATCAATTCAGTTTTCTTCCCAATTATTATTCAATGTTTTCCCTTCAAGTTTTATGTTGAGGTAGAATTGATAGGCAATTAGATCTAACCTGTGTTTCTTAAATATAGTTTGGTAGGATAGTAGGAAGAATTTTGGGGTGATATTTTCAGGTGTCAAGGATATTCAAGAAGATGCAAGGACATCCATCAAGGAACTCCATCAAACTTCAAGGAAATAGGAGGTATTCTCCTCCCTTCCTTCCCTTTTCAAACTCCATGAAAGAAGGTTTAATATATTAGGATTATTGTGATAATCTATTTATTTTCGGTCGATTAGGATTTACCCACCCCATAGAAATAGGATAGCAGGATATAGATTCAGTTTTATAATACTCCATTAATGGATTACCGACCATACTCGGGACCTAAGGGGGTTTTCTCTTGATTTATTGATTTCATGAGTCCCCCCCCCCCCC
>LPNX010585211.1:23046-83046 GCA_001517045.1 Pseudotsuga menziesii
CCGGCCTGATTTCACCCTTAATATTTCATTTTCCAAGAAATTTGGGTCCACATCTTGGTTTTTTTCTTTCTTTAGCTTGTTGATGCCATTTTATAGACTACACAAAGTTTTAGCCTTCCTTGATGTTCTGTTGGACTCAACTATGTGTGCCAATGACACTTCATGCAATATGTCAATTGTATATGGTAAAAGATGAATATAAATTGACTGAGGATGAAATCCATCCAAATTTTTCTCCAACTCCAACATTGTTGGTGTGAACAGTATATGTGGTGTCAACATGCATGTAAATGGTGGTCCTAAAGGAGGTATTTCAAATATGTTTGGCCTAATAAGGATGAATTTGTAGTGAGTATAGGAGACATACATGGAATTTCAAGAAAGTAAATGGAAATTAGCTTGGTTTGATCAATTTTTCAAGAACTATAAATGGATTTTATAATCAATATTTAGGGATTATTTATGTTCCATATATTTTCCCTTAGTTAAAATTTGTGTTGGAACCTTGACAATCATCTTTATCGTAAGATAATTACATGAATAGGTCCATTAGACTAGAAAATACAACCAATTATAATCAAAATGTTTTAGTGCCAAAGCTACTCTTGAAAGATAAAAGACAGAGAGCTCCACATGCAAAATAACATAGAAGAGAACAACGAAGAGTGATCCAATTGGATGTTCCCTAGAAGATACAATGGCCACTACACCGCATTATATAGAGGTAGCTGTAGAGAGAGCAAAAACATCTACCTTTGTGTCAATCGCCATAGAGGTTTGAATTCAATGCTCGGCAATGTCTTAATATTTCTAATGGAACCATGTTTTGCTAAGGAAGAATGCAATTTGTACATAAACTCATTAAATTAATCTCCATAAGTTCTATGATAATTACAACCAACTAGCTAACTTTGTTACAAGACCATACATATCTAGGATTAATATATCCTTAAGAAAGAGATAGATTCCCTGAAGCTAGGGGTTAAATCTAATGCATTGGCTTCTTAAAGCCTATCTTGGGCAAGTGTGTCATTTTAGTGACAATAAAATTTCAAACATAATTATTAATTTCAAGAAAATATTATTTTAATGTAAATAATATTACTTTATTTTAATGTAAGGAATGCATATGAGGTGAATTAGAGGAGATAAGTTAAAGAGTAAATGGATGTTGGAGGAATTGAGGGCTAGAAATGAATTTTGTACTATAAAGGTTTTTGGGCATCAAAAGCATGGATTGTAGAGGAGTAGGTCTAGGCTATGGATAAGGAAGGAACTTTCAAGGTTTGTAATTATTTCCCCATGTTCATCTATTATGAATCAATTCAGTTTTCTTCCCAATTATTATTCAATGTTTTCCCTTCAAGTTTTATGTTGATGTAGAATTGATAGGAAATTAGATCTAACCTATGTTTCTTAAATATAGTTTGGTAGGATAGTAGGAAGAATTTTGGGGTGATATTTTCAGCTGTCAAGGATATTAAAAAAGATGCAAGGACATCCATCAAGGAACTCCATCAAACTTCAAGGAAACAGGAGGTATTCTCCTCCCTTCCTCCCCTTTTCAAACTCCATGAAAGAAGGTTTAATATCTTAGTATTATTGTGAGAATCTATTTGTTTTTGGTTGATTAGGATTTACCCACCCCATAGAAATAAGATAGCAGGATATAGATTCAGTTTTATAATACTCCATTAATGGATTACCGACCATACTGGGGACCTATGGGGGTTTTCTCTTGATTTCTTGATTTCGTGAGTCCCCCTCCCCTTGTTTGGTTATTTGTTACCTTTAATTATTTTAATGCATGATTTATCTTGGTCTTAGATGGCTTTATCTTAGTTTTGGAGGTCAAAACCGACCTGATTTCACCCTTAATATTTCATTTTCCAAGAAATTTGGGTCCACATCTTGATTTTTTCCTTTCTTTAGCTTGTTGACGCCATTTCATAGACTACAGAAAGTTTTAGCCTTCCCTGACGTTCTGTTGGACTCAACTATGTGTGCTAATGACACTTCATGCATTAATACAACAATGCATCGACCACAGTAAGGAAGAGTCATAAATCTTGATTTTTTTATGGTTGAATCTTTAGTTTTAGACCATTTAGCGTGGTGTTTTCTATTGTAAATGTATTAGGAACCCTCTAACATATATTTTAAGCTGTATTTACCTCTGTTTTATCATGATTTAGGGATTTTAATTTTTGTGTGCATTTGCCTTGAGATTGAAAATTTTTGAGATCCCTAATTAAGGTCTTTGACTGAGCTCATTTTATATTTTGTAGAAATTTAGCTGATATCCGAAACAATTATTAAGGCATATTAGGAACTTTTAGAATATTTTTTTAAGGATTTAGAGATGTTTTCCTTTGAATTTGGAAGGCTTGGAAACCTCCTTAAAAATCTAGGAAAAAAACACTTTTAGTTTTTTTAGCGTTGTTCAAGTTTTCTTTAAAAGAATGCTTCGATATTAAATTTTATGACATGTTTACTATATAGGTGCATTATTTAATTCTTGAACGTATGAAATTTTGCCTAACTTGGTCCTTTTAGTCACATATTTGTATAAGGAATTTGTTAAAAAAATTGAAGAACATGACACATTGTTTCGATTTATGAACTTTTAGGCCATGAATTTTAAAGTCACATGAAATTGCTATCCTACCACACAACTTGGAATCACAAATAATACACATTTAAGACCATCATTTCAATCATATTCATGTAAATTCTAAAAAATATGGACCTATCATTTAAGATCGGTTCAAACACAATGAGTGGACCTTGTTCTTTATTTTCAGAATTCTTGATATAAGTTGTGTTTGAGGCCTACGTGTCCTCTTCACTCATATATTCGGGATATATTTTGAAAGAACAATAGGGATCTCAAGTGTAATAGTCTAGGATTATTTTTTACCATAATTATGATCCCTGTGTATCCTCTTCACTTGTGCCTTTGGGTGGTCTTCTGAACAAGAAACATGGATCTCAAGTGCAATAGGAATATTTTGAGGTTTTCAAGCATATTGTCAAGCCATGAGTATCCTCTTCACTTTTTATTTTAGGTTGTCCTGCAAAACAGAAAGTGGAACTCAAGTGTAAGTGCTTGTCAGTTTTAGAATTTCTAAATATATTTAGAATTTCACATTGATTTTCAAACCATCAATTTGGAAAATTAAATTCAACATTTAGAAAGAAAACATGATGCAATGGAAGAATGAAAATTGAATCACAATCCCACATTTAAACATTAGTTCGACAAAATTATTAGAAACAGGAAAAACATTGAACATTAAAAAAAATTCCATTTCCAATTAGTGAAAGTTGAAGCAAATTGAACACATATTATGTTTGAAGGAAACCTATTGAACCCTTTCTAAGACATTCTAAACTTATTTTCTCAAATTTGTAAAACTGATTCTATTTTGAAATTTGCATAATTGAAGGATATAAAGAACCTCTTATTCTTCCATAGTATAGAAGTTCACTGAAATAAAGGAAAGAGTAATGCACATTTTGCATTTGATTGGTTCATCATTTTGAGTCACACACACCACCAGTTTCACCATCACTCCTTGAATCTAAGCAAAATACCCTGTAATCAATGCTTAATCTAAAATATATCAAGATTCTTTTTTATATCACCAACATAGAATAGGATAGGGAATTGCAATAAGATTGTAGAGTTAACACTCCAAGGCCACAAAAAATTTAGACTAGTATTCATTAAAGAGAATAAAATCCATTAGTAGCAAAGTGTTCATGCAGGGAAAGTGCTTCTAACACATGTGTTAATAATGAGGGCGATCCAAATTAGTAAGAGTGGTACCCCCCTCTTGCTTATTTGGTGGGATATGATCACATTACAATATTTAAATTAAGTGAAAATTCCTCATGGTTACATCACTTTCTTGATATATCTAGTCTATGTGATTTATCCTAGACTGACAACTATCCTACCAAGCCATCAATTGTGAAGTGGAAACCATAGTTTATTTTCCTAGGGAATCACACAGGTTGTTGTGAGCGGGGGACACTTGCAATACCTGAGACATACACAACTCGTTGGGTTGGTGAGTAACCAAGATATAACACTTGCACGATTGGTGATTGAAGAACCATGTAACTATTTCTCATACCTTCACTATTCAGTAATTTTTTATGTGTGATGTTCTTAGGAGATACTAGTTTTGGAAGGCCCTATAAATTTATATTTTTACCAAACTTTGGTTATTTAGAAATAAGTTTTCTTTCTGATTATCTTAAGAATTTTTTAGACCTGTGGACACTTTGATTTTTGTTGAGTCTAGTTTCATTTAGGATTGTTTGACTGAACTTTGATATACTCTAATAAATAATTATTTTTATTAAACTTTAGAGTGACTAATCTCTTGATCCACCTGTCAAGGTGGAAACGAGGAAAGTTACCCAAGTTTGAGGGCCCCACTAAATTATGGAGGCATATACATAAACTACATCTTTGTAAATTTGAAACTGAATTACATATAAACCCAATCAAATGTTACTAGAGAACAACAACGTCAAACCAATCCTTAAAATTTGTCAAACATGGATGAAACATTGATAGAATTGATGATGTTACTTTAGTTGAAATTGGAAAAATAGAATATCAAACATTTGATCATGTAATTCCACCCTTAGCGCATCCTTTAAACTCAATCATACTTGCGGGAAGTGAGTTATTGGTTGGCCTTTTTGAAATTTGGAATAGTATGCAAAATTTTACACTTGACCCTTTGGATTTGTCGGGATTTCAACGGACCATATCAATATAGCCTCATATGGTTGTGAGAGGTTATCAAGATATTCTTGAGACACCCAATAGTTGTCTAGGTTCTACTTCTCGGGACAACCCTTTAACATGGAATGTTAAAATTCCTGGCAGAAATAATGCATCCTAGAACACAAATGGAAATTTGTATTATCCTTTGTCGATTGGAGGAGATTCCCTATAGGGTCATCCTCTGATCTATCCTAGCACAATTTGTAGCGAAAATCCACCTAGAAACCCCATTTCATAATGGAGTTGTAAGGTTTTAGAAAGTACCCAATCTTTTTGGATCCAACCTCCGCAAGGAGGAAACATACCTTGGAATTCCAATAAAAACCAATAACATAATCAATGGAATGGTTAGGTTCTAGTAAGTAACCAATCTTCTTGGGACCCAACTCCATAAGGAGGAAATCCACCCAGTGGTCAGCTTTCAGGAAGTAACCAATCTTCGTGGGACCTAACTCAATCAGGAGACAGTCCATCCATTGATCATGTTCCAAGAAGTAACCCCTCTTCTCGGGGGAAGCCTTCACGAGGGGAAACCCACCTTGGAATACTAGTCAAATCCATGTCCCACCTAAATGGTGTGGTCGGATTCTAGTAAATAACTAATATCACTAGAGTATAACCCTGCAAGGGGGAAATCCACCCATTCATAAATGGTGTGGTCAGATTTTGGGAAATATCCAATCTCCTTGGATTCTAACCCCACAAGGGGACAATACACCCATGAATCCCATTACAAAATGGACTGGTGAGGTTATAGAAAGTAACCAATTTTTTTGGACCCATCCTACAAAAACTATGTTCGATCCATCTAGGACACCACATGGTCCTCATGCCAATGGTATGATGGGTTTTTTCAACAGCCTTGACAAGATTACCTAGAAAATGGGACAAATGTCTAACTATACCTTAGAACCTACAACTAGTCGGGATATAAAACAACATGTTAAGGCCTCCCTGACTTCTAAAACCCTCACAGTTCAATACATAAACCTTAGCGGGGAGAATAAAAAGTATAAGGGTAAGCACAATATTAATCCTTCTCATGACTCCTGGAATTATCATAGTTGAATCCATGGAACTTAGGGGAAATAAAAAGAAATATGAGAGTAAGAAGAATGCTAACTTTGGAAAGGGATATGCACTAAACCTAGCTCAAGACAATGGGGAACAACAATCTTTTATATTGATTCAACCTTTTATGTAACACCTATTAGATTCTGAAAAACATATCTTGGGGAAAAAATGGTCTTTACATAGATTGCACAAGCGAAATAAGATAAGAATAATTGAAAAAAAATATGAGAAATATTCCATTAATGATTATTCACATTGTGGGTGAATATATAATATAACACCAATGAATAATTTTAATTCCTACATAGGTAGTTGAATGTGCCAACCTAGACTGACTCTAGAGTTGACTAGGATAGGGAAAATCACCATTTTAGCTAACTAGTACAATTCCATATCACTAAAATAGTTAATAACCAGTTGCAATCAATTAGAATCAGTTAACAAAAGGGGGTAGGTGAACAAAGGTGCATATATTCCATTTAATCATGCAAACTAGTGCTAGAGACACTGGAAGTGATCTAACTGATGGGGATCAGAGTTTAACTAAGGATTATGGATGACCTACTGGAGTCAATTGTTGGACATTGCTGGTGGCACTCCCGGTGGGTTCCTATAAAATAGACATTGATCCCTAGAGCTCCACGATGCATGCATAAAGGTGGATTAAGTGGAATATATCCACTAGTTATTTTCCCCAAGAACCGGTGAAGCAATGAGACCTCGTAAGCTAGGGAAATTAATCAGATATACTTTATGTGGTCAAAGGAGACAAAGGGAGGATTAATAATAATATTAACTCCACACTTTAATCCTAACTTTGGACTACCTGGGCCCTGGTAACTAAGACCAAAGGTCACCCATTACAATCTAAATGCAAAATTTATTTATCCATGTAAAATGAGGAAAAAAAGGAAAACCCATATGGGGAAAATCCTTTCCTAAAAAATGGACATGAGATACACCAAAAAATAAACTTCTCCAAATACAAGTAGGTGTGAACTTGATTAGATGTCTAGAGGGATTTTATTCTTATGAAGAAGAGGAATATGTTCAACTTGATTAGGAAAAATAGACAACTGTATAAGAGTTTATGGGACCATGTAAAGAAAGTGAGATAATATGGCAAAAGAGCAACAAAGAGTGGTCATTTAACTTAATCTTGAAATCAATTTCAAATGAGTCTTTATGTGATTGATACTTAAAACCATGTGAAGTAGATTCAACTCCAAATGGGAGGATCGTGCATCCAAGTGAATGCAAGAGGTCTCCATCATTTATAGCACTGTGAAGTGATGAGTATGTGATTGAGAAGGAAGAGACAAAATACCTAGGACCATGGAGAGAGAATGCTTGAGCTCCAAAATATGGTGTATCTTCTAAAAATATCCATGAAATCACAAAGTGTAATATCAGCAATTGACAAGAATATACTACCATTGAATCCCCAACAACAATTTTAAAAGAGCCTTGAGGTGCTTGAATTTTCTCACATAAATTGATGAGATCAATTACAAGCATAACTGAGAGGTCTTGAATCTATGAATTCGAACCAATTAAGGTGAGAGACTCACTAGAGATCTCTTCAACAATGGAGGTTCAAATCTCCTCTTCTAGAGTAGCTGCATGAAAACATGAGACATCAAATTTTCAAACAAATTGAAAGTAGAAGTGGAATGAGTCTGTTTTCGAATTGATTCAGTTTAAGACTCAGTGGGATGGAAGGAGAGTTCTTCAACAATGTAGGTTTGAATATCCTCTTCTGGATTAGGTGCATGAAAACATGAGACATCAAATTTATCAAAATTTTTAAGAGAAGCAGTAGAATGAGTATGGTTTTGAATTGAATTAGTTGAAGAATCTGTCATTTATTAATCTTCAAGAAATTAATCTCCTTGAGAAATAATGGAGGACAGAATAACTTGAAAAGATATGGACGATGTGCTCTCCCAATGCTTTGCACTAATCTCTTCAGTATTTTGGCCAAATGCTTTGTCCAATATGGACAAAATTTCACTTGGGAATTCAACAACATCAATGAGATAGCGCATGTTAGGAGGAATGGATAGACACATGGATTCAGATTCTTTGTCACAGTTATTGATCCAAATAGATTTCTCATCATCGAATTCTATCATTGTGACAAATCGAGTAGACACATCAAATATCTCATGGCTCTTGAGATATGTAATCATCCTCAATTTCCATTTACGATAGTTAAATAATAATAGATGAGGAACTGATATCAAGTCCATATTGAAGTTATACAATAGAGGTTTCTACATTTTTCTTCTTCAAATTCAAGAACAAATTTGAATCCAAGAATTTGTACATGTAAATCGAATCATGTATGTAATCTTAAATAAACACTAAAAAACATGATTGATGTCATCTTTGCAATTCAATCACAAATTCTTCTACATTCAACGAAATCAAATTCTGTTGAAGACCCATTTGAGATATCGAAGAGATATTTCAAATCATATAAGACACTTAACATATATCATCCCATGGAGTGATAAATATCAATCCTAAATAGTTGGTACATACGGATGTGAGTTGTTGGAAACCTTTGATATTCAATTGAACATATCTCTCAAACCAGAGACTCAAATTGAATTCAGCGAAGAATTCATTTCGGGTAACGAAGAGACATTTAAAACAAGATATGATATTCCTTATAAGATGATATATAGATTCGATGGTACCTCTTCAAATTTGACTACTATTTTCAAATTGTGTTGTTTAAATAGTACCTGCAGAAAACTAGATTTGTTTTTTGTAGGATGAATCAACCTTTATTTAGATGATGAGCACATTTTCAAATCCAATCACACGTGTAGTGACTTCTCTAGATAAAATACAGAGTTAGAAAGGAAAATACTACAGTGTTTATTTGGAAACTCAGATGCGTCTAGTGCATAAATGGGAATATCTGAGGAAGATTCAAATATCCTGACCATACTCTAATACCATATTAGATTCTAACAGACAAATTAATTTTGGGACAAAAATGGTATTCACATAGATTGAACAAGAGAAATAAGAGAAAAATATGAGAAATATTCCATAATGATTATTCACATTATGAATGAATATATAATACAAAATTAATGAATAATTCAAATACCTACATAGGTAGTTGAATCTACCAAACTAACCTGACTCTAGAGCTAACTAGGAGTGGGAAAATAACCATTATAGCTAACTAGTGCAACTCCATATCACTAAAATAGCTAATAACCAGTTGCAGTCCGTTACAATCAATTAACTAAAGTGGGTAGGTGAACAAAGGTGCTTATATTCCCTTGAATCATGTAAATTGGAGCTAGAGACACTGGAAGTGATCTAACTGTTGGGGATTTGAGTTTAACAAAGGATAATTGCTGACCTATTGGAGTCAATTGTTGGACACTACTGGTGGGACTACAAGTGGGTTCCTATAAAATAGGGATTGATCCCAGAGCACCAAAATGCATGCAGATAGGTGTAGTAAGTGGCACATCTCCATTAGTTATTTTCCCCATGCAATGGTGAAGTTATGAGACCTCCTAATATAGGGAAATTAATCAAATAGAATTTATGTGGTCAAAGCAGATAAAGGGATGATTAATAATAATCCTAACAACACCATCATCAAATGCTCTCTCCAGCACTGGTACGATTTCCAAGGGGAAACCAATCAAAACCCTTGTAAGGGGTAAATGACCCCAATGCCAATGTCTTCATGTGTGATCATGAGGTGAACATTCAAATTATATATCATTGTTATGATGTCCCTCCTATTACATTGGATCGATAAGAATCACAACCAAGTGGTTCTCTCACCATTGAGAAACCAATAATAGACATAGTACCACACGCCCCCAAAGGTGATCTACGTATAACATTGCATAATCCTTACACATGGGTTTCTCATAACAAAAATGTTGTTGAGGAAATATATCAAGCAGCATGTTCCATGTCCTCCATGGAGGTGTTGTGATATTGTCTTCAACTAGAGTTGTTGATCCATCTTATGCATATTTGATCACATTAGACTTAGACCAATCAACTTGTAGGATTCCTTCAGAAGTGGATTTTTAGATTAAAGTAACATCTCATGGAAATAATATATTTCGAACCATAGTTGATAAAGGGGCCTCAACCCATGTCATTTCATTTAAATGTTAGAAAGCATTGAGATCACCCACCTTAGTTCAATCCCATACTATGCGAAAAGAATTTAATCTACATTTGTTCTCTCCTCATGAACTCATTGTAGCCTTCCCTATTGAATGGGGTGGAAAACAATCACAATAGATGTTGAGGTATTAGATGTGTCTATAGATTACAAATTTCTGTTAGGATGTATTTGGATACATGTGAAGATGACTATAGTGTCTTCATATTCCTGAGTGAATCGGTTCCCTCATTGCCGGAAGATCCTTATGATCGACAAATTAGATTACTACATGGTTGGAATTTTTGTCCAGCCGAATGTTCCTTTCATTAGGTATTCTCTAAAGGAATTTCAATACATTAGGGTAAGTTCGTCAAAAACTGATTCCCTCATGGGAAACTTTGTGATCCCACAACCCTTATCTGTAGCAAAATTTTCATAATAAGCGATTCAAATGGCTTCGGCAGATTTGGATCAAAATATTCCCTTGATGGAAAAATATGATCCAGTTACTTGGCCAATTTTGGTTGTGATATCTTCCAAATCACTTGATTTCTTAGATGGAATTTTATTCATTAGATGAAACTATCCTTGAATTCATAAAAACTTGGTTGCACCCACCTAAGCAACTCTTTGTGGGGCCACTAGGAGCATAATTAGTTGAAATCCACCCAAGTATAGGGGACTTGTTTGTATGTTCCTGGATCTTATCAGGTATATTTATAAGAATGCATATACATTTAGGTTATCTTTCTGTGAAGATGCATTTGAACCTTTTGCAACCCAAAATTACCATAGGGTCGAACTTGTTTGAAATTGGTGGGTCATTCCATCATATGTCTATTTTCCACAATTTTGACGGAAGAGCCTACCAAACATGGGATACCCTATTCCAAACCCCAATCCCATTTTGGTTCCCATGATGAGTTATTCTGGTAAGCCTGGGATCCCAATATGTCCGATCATGACCTGGATTTTGAGACCGCATACTTCTCTTCCATATAGTTTTGACCATTTCTTGACGAGATCCCTATTTTGTGTCAGTTTACGTAATCATGTGTTAAAATATCTCCATGAAAAGTTGTGCTTACTAGTTCAGTACTTATTGATAATGTTGGTTATATGCCTTTGTAGTCATATTTTTCTCAAGACACCTATAAAACATTTGTTTTGTTGAATTTGACCTCTAGATGTGATAACTATTTGATTCAGGTTATTGATGGACAATGATTCATTGTGATTTATGATTTTGCTATTTTTTGCAAGAATTAGCATGAAGTAAACCACATCACCCCTTTCCTACATGTTCATCGCACCAAATTAGATAACCGCAGTTATTGGTTCTATTTCACCATCCGTTGACACATAATCATGCTTCGAATAACCAATTGATGGAGGGAACATATATAAGAGTGTGCACAACTAGATCAGTCCTTGTTCGCAATTTGTATATTTTATTTCGCCTCACCCGTGCTCTTGAAAATAAAATTATGAGCAAGGTAATTTTTAGTGGCGAAATTTTGCCAATTGGCTATTTTTTGGGTTTTTTTTCAAAAATAAATTCGTTTTTTGGTCATTTTTAGTGTCTAGTATCGGCTATATTACATAAATATGGTTTTTTTATCATAATATTCGTCAAAATTTACACATTTCAATGTTAATTTTATGTTTCATATTTAATATTCGCCTACCTATCTATAAACATGTTTTTTTCAATCCAAAACAATCGCCTAGAATACTATACTTGAGTATATTATTAGAATCCTTAAAAAATACCCTAAATTATTTATGACCATCCAACAATCATTCCCTCCCATGTACTATAGCATTCTCTATCTTTTTTTAAGCTAATAAATGAAAAAAGTACTAAAAACTAGAAAACACAAAAATAGAAGATTACTGAATCTACTCATAATTCATCATGAATAAAATGACAGTAGTCAGTTCTTATCTCCCTTGAACACAACACATATCCTTGCATCAATTATAAGCACACCATTCACATTTGGCTTAGGAATTTGTACAAGTAATTTGAATAGATCTCCACTGATAGGTTGCCCTTCTTGTCATCTATGGAGATTTCATTATTTCATCTAGAATTGGTGAATTTCACAATTATTGGTTACTCAAGTCTTATGTTGTCAAGTGTCACTATGTGTCATGTTATATGTCAAGGGAATTCAAACCATTGTCAAACATTCCTCACAATATTTCTGACCAATCAAGTTGGCCTTCCTTGTGTTAGTATACAGTGTTGGATATAGAAACTGTACAAAATTATATCATATTGATCTTAGTTTCATGAAAATTGATTTGGGATGCATTAATGACCTCCATCTAACGTGTTCATTCCTATCGACACCAAATCATCATCTAGGAACCCTAGTGAGTACCTTAGATCTTATAGTCACTAATGGTATGTTTCCTCATAAATGAAAGTAGGTATACATCAATGACACCTAATTGTTTGATTATACAAGTGTTTGAATTCATAACATCTATTCACACTTGTCAGTTTTCACTCAGGTACCTTGGATTCCATCATCATTATCGGTGGGCCTCCTCGAATCTGTTAATGGTTTACATCAATGACCGATAATCTGATGGTGTTTAATTATGCTAGGAATCAGCTCATTTATTGGCAAGATATAAAATCATACTATCATTGTTTTTTTTAAGAACTTGAGAAATACAGTGGTATCACTCATCGATGCACTCCTCAAGTTTCCCAAGATTAAACTACCATGTCAAAGTACCATGAAGACTAGGATATTTGCACTCATCAAAGAGTATGTATACATTTTTGTAATATTTTATTCTGACATGGATCCGCTGTGTATTGTTCATGTCCATGCTTGTTTACTATTGAGCATTGGTATACCTTCCTCATGAAAATATTGTAAATTTGGTTTATTTCCTTGTTTGACTTGCAGGTGTTTTTCAACTCCTGCGCTCGAGATCCTACTCCTTTACCACCGTTCCCTTGTCACTAAAGAGTATCAATATGAAGAGTAACATAGTGAAATCAATGTATTTCATCCCTCGGGATAGCTTTAGACCTCACACATTAGGGGGAATTGTTAACAATAAAATTAACACCCTTGAGAGTGTTGGTCTTATAACATATTTCTATTTCTCCCACAACATGAATATCATAATTTTGGAATAGTTGAGATCCTCAATCTCTCATTTAACCATTGATTCCACAAAGAAAGAAGACAAAGGAATATCTAAATACTCCATGTCCATGACCAATTAAGGGTAAAAACATAGTTCCTATAACTCATACAGTGGGAACAATACCTAACATGGGTATTAATTGTCCTAGAAATACTGAAAATCAAGTTTGATGCCTGAAAAACTAAGTGAAGTGGGTTTTTGGAAGAAAATTAAAAAATATATATTAATCCTACATTCATGGTTAAATGATTGGGTGCACAAACCCCAATTCTATATAAGGAAGGCATATCCGGTGAATTACAGGAGACAAGTTAGAGAGTAAAGGCATGATGGAGGAATTGAGGGCTAGAAATGACTTTTCTACTACAAAGGTGTTTGGGCCACAAAATCATGGATGGTAGAGGATTAGGTATAGGATATGGAGAAGGAAGTAACTTTCAAGGGTTGTAAGTATTTCTCCATGTTCATCTAGTATGAATCAATTCTGCTTTCTTCCCAATTCTTGTTAATTTTTCCCCATCATGTTTTGTGTTGATGTACAATTGGTAGGCGATTAGATCTAACCTATATTTATTAAATATAGTTTGGTAGGATGAAGGAAGTATTTTATGGTTATATTTGCAGGTGTGAAGTATATTCATGGAATTTTAAGGACAACCATCAAGGAATTCCATCAAAAATTCAAGGATACAAGAGGTAATCACCCCCCTTCCTTCCCTTCTCAAACTCCATGAAAGAATGCTTAAGATATTAGGATTATTGTGATAGTTTAATTTTTTTCTGTCGATTGGGATTTACCCACCCCATAGAAATATTAAACTGAGCACATAGATATGTGGATCAACACACAACTCACAAGATATATCATACATTTTACTCAATAATTAAAGAATGAAACAGTGCAAAAATGGCTTGCAACTGTGAATGCTTTCATTAATCAAAAGTAATTAGATAATTAATTACAATCAAGTACAATGGTTAAATAGCCTCATGAAATTCAAAAATTTGAATTGGTTGGAATATACTTGAATGAATGGTTAACTGACCTTGTCTAAATCATTATCGGAGTTCATTGGAGTTGAAAATCCAAACTCAAGTTTCTAATTTAGTGTTAGCTAGTCTAACTAACTGATGTAGGTGAGTAAATGCACCTCACCTACATACAGCCATGCAATCTTGGTGCTAACTAAGTATAACTAAATGTAGGGAACTAGAAATGAATGTAACCGACTCCTAACTGAGCTTGACTAGTCACCAACTGAACTCAACTAATGGAGGTTCGTATCGGCACTTCATGTGGCTCCTAATTTGTAGGGATTGATCTAGGATGCTCCTAAAATGATGCATGCAAGTGAAATCAGTGGTAGTTAGCCTCAATTAGTGTTCCCCACACTTTAGTAACTGGTACATGTGCCCCAATTAGGCCAAGTGGACCCAATGGTGCTAGTGCCTAAAAATAGACTAAAATGACTCCCGATTTAGACATGATTCCTAATTTAGACATAAATGACCAAATTGGACAAGGGAGGATTATAATCCTAACACCTCGCATGAATTATAACTTGGAAAATTTGTGGGCCCTAGTAACTAAGACCATAGGTCACCCATTACATCAAGTAAAGTAACTGCTCAACACAAGGAGTTGGGAAAAAACCATATGCGAAAACATCCCCCCCTCTAACTAAGCATATAGAATCAGGATTCAAGTTTGAAAAAATTAAAAATATGTTCCTGCAATCTCTATGATGAAGCAAAGCATCATGCATGATGTTCTGTCACTACTACATTTCGACCAAAAATCCGACGGCCGTATTGTCGTATTTTCGACACTTCCCTATCGCATGTACAACACTATGATTTTTTTTAAGCGTCGGTGGTTTATCGTCGGTTATCTGACATCTTTCAATTCCGTCGGATAAGCGACACCTAATTTTGCTGTTGGTTAAATGTAAATCGTTGGTTATTCGACATCTAATTCATAATAATTTTTAAACATGCGCATCGGTTATGCGACGGATATAAAATGTCATCGTCGGTTAAGAGATAGAATGACCATCGAAGAAAGCGACGGTAGTCATTTTTTTAAAATAAAATTAACCTTCATTCTGTCAGTTAAGCGACGGATATAAAATGTAAGCATCGAAGAAACGACAGAATTGTCGTCGGTTAAGCGACGGTAGGCATTTTTTTTAAAAGAAAATTAAACTTCATGTCATCGGGTAAGCGACGGTAGTCAAAAGGTAAGCGTCGGAAATGTGACAGAATGGCCATCTCTTATCTGACGGATACGACTGTTTTTAAAAAAAAATACAAATGTAGAATCCTGTTCAATATTATTTGTAGGAACAGTTCCATCCTATTTGCATCATCAGTCAATGGAATTATTTGAATAAGCCGTTGAAGAAGCAACCGTTTCAGCAGCACTAACCAATTCAGTAGTAGCACCAATGGCACTAGTTGAGGATGCAGTTGTTCTAGAGCCAATAGCCATGGAAGAAGCTAAGGCATAGGTGCAAGCAGTAGCATAGATAGAGGTGGCTGGAATAGTTAGTAATCGAGATTAATATTCTTATGCTCGTGAATCATATTCTAATACTGGTATCAAGTCCTCAGCTGGTAGAGATTCTGACCTTTGTTATCGTGCTTTTGACTTCCGTGTTTGAGTTTAGCTATAATAGAATAGGAACCAATCGCAAAGACAAGGACAGAGGCACTACCAGTAGCTAAGATAGCAGCAGAAGTAAGGGTAGCTGGAGTAGAGACAGGGATGGATGCATCATATAATAAAGATCGATACCCAGTAACAGTTTGAAACCGAGCTATGGAGCTATAGCCTGTTCAAGAGCCAGTAGCATAGGTTCAAAATCCGGGGCAACAAAAACAGAGGAATTGGATCTATATGTATAGTGATCTATTTTTGCTGAAGAACATGGAAAGCCTAGTAAAAGAAATGAACTCAAGCAAGGAGGTTAACTTATCTATTAAAGAGCATGTACTTAAAGAGTCAACGAGAATATGTTCCTTTTTAATTAATATCTTAGTTATTTCCCTTATAAAATCCTACTTTAAAACTCAGCAAAATTACTACAGAGGCTGCCTAGGATTGTTCAGAACTTGATTACATTATATGTAAGATTCTTATGCTCGTGCGTCATAGTCTAATACTGGTATTGATTCCTCAGCTAGTATAGATCCCGACCTTTGTTGTCGTGCTTATGACCTTCGTGTTCGAGTTTATCTATAATAGAATAGGCACCAATCGCAAAGACAAGGACAGAGGCACTACCGGTAGCTAAGATAGCAATAGAAGTAAGGGTAGCTGGAGTAGAGATAAGAACGGATGCATCATATAATAAATATCGATACCCAGTAACAGTTTGAAACCGAGTTATAGAGATATAACCTGTTCAAGAGCCATTAGCAGAGGTTCAAAAGACGGGGCAACAAAAACAAAGGAATTGGATCTGTATGTATAGTGATCTATTTTTGCTGAAGAACATGGAAATCCTGGTAAAAGAAATGAACTCAAGCAAGGAGGTTAACTTATCTATTAAAGAGCATGTACTTACAGAGTCAACGAGCATATGTCCTTTTTTAATTAATATCTTAGTTATTTCCCTTATAAAATCCTACTTTAAAACTCAGCAAAATTACTACAGAGGCTGCCTTGGATTGTTCAGAACTTGATTACATTATATGTAATCATCCATATTATCATAGTCAGTGTATATCATTGAATTCAGCTATAACAAGAATTAAATTCCATTTCATTACTCTTAATGATATGAGGCTTAGGTAGACACTCATGAACCCAGATTGTTTAAGAGATGAAAACTATTCAGTTACAAAAAGGGGTTACATTGTCATTATTGAGTTTAGTAAAGAATTTAATATTTACTGCACAAAGCAATACCAATCATTTTACAAAGAAACCATGATGCTGAAAATCCCTTGGAAAAATGAGAGATAACCAAGTAAATAGCCAAAAGCTCGTCTTCATCATCAGCAAGATTTCCTATGGTCTGGGACTTCATGTCCTGAAGAGGCTCCAAAGCCAATGCTCCTTGATGTAATTGATTTAGAAGAGAAGCTTTTGTATCAGCATATTGTCCATCATTCTCCTCATCTGTAACATTCACTGTAAACATCCAAGAATAATAAGCATAAAGAAAATTTTCAATTGAATACATCCTCTCATTCCATAAAATGATCATAAAATTTGTACAATTGTAGGGAACATTAGACCTTACATTTTTCTTGGAACATTACAGGAAATGAACTTGAAAATAGACTTGTGTCACTTGAGGCATGAAATCCATCAGTTTTAGTTTCATGACCCTTTGTGGACCCCTACTTTGATGGAGGAATTGCCACTGTTAAGTTATGTACTGGATGACCTGAACTCAAAATCATTCTTGATCAGGATTTTGTCAAGTTGATAATACAATAAATGATTTACAGGAGAGACATAAGATTGGTCAAAGACAAGTTACCATCAAAATACTTTGACTGGTCTTTAGAGTGATCCGTTGCATTTCCTTAATTGTAGCACCTGGAAGAAAACTGAGACAAATGTCAAATCCATCATATAGTGATGGTAAGTGCACACATGTCAAATCCATCATTACACTTTCCTATTCATGCCTCTAGAGGATTTCCTTCCAAAATCATTATATATCTAAGAACTAAAGAAAGACATGATTCCTCTGAGCCTACAACATACATTGAGATGAAAAAGTATTTGTAGGTACCTATTGGTGCTATTGGATTAAGAAAGCAAAGATTTCAGAACTCCAGACCTGGAAATTGAAATCAATATTAATGTCTACAAGGAGCCAAAAAGGTCTATGGGCCTAGATACAATGTACAATTAGGATATAGCAAGGGGAGTACCTATAGCATAGATACAATCTACAATATTATAGAACAATGTCTACTGACCCACCAAATTTTTATGTAACATTACCTGAGAGTCACGCATCTTCATACGAAGTTGCTGAGCTGCACTATTTAGCTGTGATTTTCTTTGAAAAGACTTCAACTCGTCTTCATCCTGTTCAGACTGTAGCATGGAAATATCAAAACATATCCACAAATTATTTAATTATAAACATAGTCAGTCAAGAACAATAAGCCCCTCATAAGACAGCTGACAGTAGAAATTCAACATAAAAGTCACCTTATAAAAGGGATGATCAAACAAATTTTGCTCCAATCCTTCAACTTCCTTTACAAGTTGGATAAAATACGGATCATTAATTCCCATATCCCGTAGCTCAAGTTGAAGAATATATATATCAATATCTGGTTTTTTTCAAAGTTTAAATATTGACTCAGCCGTTGACAAACCAGCAATTTAAAAGGATTTTCTAATTGCATAGGCAATAGAACATTGACATAATATAGTGGCTAACAATGGCTAGAATTATGCTTTCTATACAGTCATAAAGAACACAAAATGAAAATAAATCTCACTCACTCCCAGACATGAAGGAATAACCATGTATATACTGAAGACCATAAGCAGAAGTAAGGCATACTTGATTATTCTTGCAAGAAGACAAATTCATGGGTTATCCAACCAAGCATGGCTTTAAATGTTAAGAAGACTCTGGATTTCACAATAACAATGATCAAGATTCAATAACCACCCATACTAACTTTCTGGTTTTCTGACATCTTTCTTTCTCATTGCAATTGTTTTTCTCAATCAAAAAATCATTAACTTTTGGAAAATTAATGTTGGATATATATATAGCATAGAGATGGACAGATGCTACATCAATGCATCATTCCTACCAATTATTTTTCTAAATACCTCATATAGTAAAAAAATATAGTTCATAATAATATACAGCCATGCACAAGACTACATAAAGCCAAGAGGAGGGTCTTTAGATAGAATTGTATTACAACTGCACAACCTCTTGCATCTCCTATTAGAAGAGTGCTTTGATTTTACTTTCCATTTGATTTGGTCCTAGAAATACGAATCCTTCTCCATAGCTCATGTGGACAGGTATTTTCCTATGATTTCAGTTCAGAAAGGCATGTTTCAGGTGGCAAGATCTTTGGGACAAGGACACTAGACATGGAAAAGTTGGATTGACCTTGCCCATGTTTGAATCCTACAAATTATTTGCAATATATGCATCTCTGCCTAATATTGGAGGCCACACAAATAGTATACAACCAAGCACAAGACTACATAAAGATCAAAAGGACGACATTTTCGTCCGGCTATACTTCAACAGCACAACCTCTCAGATTTCCTAATGGATGAGTGCTTTGATCTTATTTGAACCTACATTTGGTCCTGGAAATACCAAGCCTTATCCATAGCTAGCATGTGAACAGATATTTTCCTCGGTGATTACCCCAAAATCGGCCGTTTTGGGGGCAAGATCTTTGGGATAAGAACTCTAGAACGTAGAAGAGTTGGGTTGAACTTGCATGTGAGTTTGAATCTTGCCAATTCATTGAAAAATATGCACCACAACTGTCTACGCTGGGTTTTTCATGGAGAATAAGTGATGGAAATTTAGTATTTACAGACCCACTAATGTTTGCTGATAAAACATTCAAACTATCAACACAGATTATGTTGCTGAAATCAAATGGCACCAATTATCAAACGGTGCTAAAATCAGCTCCATAACCAATTCTCTTATGGGCACAAGCAACATAGAAGCTATTTGTTCCATTTCTAGTTTCGAACACATACTCCAGCAGAGAAAAACAAACATTTCAAAATTATCCATTCAATATACATCTCAGTGACCACAAACTTGAAAATTGGTTAAAAAGGCTTGAGACATATTTTGACACTTAGATAAATGACCTAGAAAGAATTGCATTCATCCAATTAAATATCTAAAACACAGCCCCACTATGGTGAGACATTTACTGACAACAAGAAGTTCAAAAACCTATATCAAGCAGAGGGGTACAGTGACCTACATATAAATATATGAGCAAAATCTATTCCATGGCGTATGAGCAAAATCTGAAAATCAGGTAAATTTCTCAAAGGACACTCAACAGTTTTTAAAATATGGAGAAGATGGGTATTTGAGTACAGTATGGAGGTGTGGGGTGTAAGGGGGCACCCATGAATTCAAGAAGGGCCTTCCCTTCAATGTTTCCATGTCAAAGGAGTATTATGTTTTTCCCACTATCTCCCCCCACCCCACCCTCATTGAGGTTGGGGGTCTCCAATATCTTCCCCCACCCTGCTGAGCCTGAGAATACATTGTGGAATTTCATCAGTACCTCGTAAAGTTAGGAATACCTGATGACAAGGGACAGATTGTAATAAAGACTATCAATGGATTCCACACCCTAGTTCAAAAGCAACTAACAATTTTCGACATTTGAACCATAAAGGATACATATAGCAAAGCAATCGAGAAAGTGTCCAAGAACAGTTGGGAAAAGAAAAAGAATTCCATCGGAGTAAGAGAAGAAGCTATTCTTCAACAAACAAATGGATAATTTGTAGAGGCTATTATATTTTCTCACAAGACCTCAATGTTTCTAACTCAAACTCAGAATGCAATACTCATAGTCTGATATAAGTAGCAACACTATAAGCACAACCTGCACATGGCTGTAAGGATAGAGATTATAATGCATTTTTTATAAAGTAATTAAAGAACACAAATACTATTAATTTCAAAATTCAAAAACTAACCTCAATAGGGTTAAGCTTTGGAAGACCTTTTGGAAATCGCTTTTCCAGTTCTTGCACAGCCATAAGTACACTCTGCCTTGCCTCTGCTGGTCGTAGATCTTGCAGGATTGCAACTCTAAGATTACTAAGAGAACAAATAAGGGGCAGTTGAACATGTACCTGAAAAAGAAAAAATGAAGGAAATGAAAACATATTCAGCCTAACAAATACAAAAGAAATATTTAGAAAATAGAACAGATAAATTGAAAGAAATTAAAGGGTTAGAAAAGAACGAAACTTAATTAACAAAAAAACGGTATTCAACATTTTCAATGCTCAAGATCAAACGTAAATAAGAAATTGTGAATTACAGTTCAAGAATCCAACTCACCACATGCATTTCACCTTTTTGTCTGGGAAGAGCACGACATGGCTTTGGGCGGGGACCATCACTTGTCAAGCCAGAAGCACAATGTAATAGAGTATCCACTATATAACTACTAGTACGAGAACCTAAAATATGAGAAGGTAACGTGCTGGGTGGCATTGATGGATTTTTCACTACATTAACTACCACTCCCCATCCCCACTCAGTTGTACCATCTCTCACCCTAATCTGCAAAATAGGAAAAAATTTCTTACAAATCTCTCTTGGAAACAACAGTCATGATTGAGAAAGCAAAAAATAATAAATTATTGCACCTTCTGAACAACATTCGGACATTTCACATGTTTAAAAACCTCGGAAAACATATGATTACATGTTAGAATGATGATACAGTAGCACACTATCATCTAAACTTTCTAATAGCATTGTCACCAAAACTCTCCTAATGAGGGGCCCATCCTATCTATATCTCAAAATGGGGCAACCAAAGTTTGGAAGTGGCAAATCTTTGTTTGGATATATTGAAACTAGAGTTGAAAGCATTTCCTCACTAATGTTTTTTCTATTTTGAGAAATAATTCATGTATTTACAAGGACATATTTACAATCATACCCACTCAGGAATTTGAACCCGGGTCTCAATGTTAATACAAGCCCGATCACCTGGATGCTTGCCAATTGACCACTTTCTTGTGGGTTGCATTTCCTCTCTAATGTTGTGAAACCAGCATATCCTTTACTCACTTGTGCTTCAGCAGCTGTACTCTGGAGCAAGTAGGGACAAAAAACCACTATTCCAAGGTAAATGCATGTTGGCACAACTTCCACTTGTGACCCTTTAGAAATGAAGTTCATTGAAAGTATCTCACTTTTAGACATTAAATTTCATGATTTTCATGTTGCCAAGGTTGGCTTATAACCCATGCTTGTTATGGAAAGAGCTAAAAATATCAAGTTGCCTTTGGATACCTGCAACTATTTGAGAGTCAAATAGTATCTACAAAAATAAGAATTGCAATGCTAACCCCAAAGAGGATGCAACTATTTACGTCACCAAGGGACTCATGAATGGGATATTCAAGCTCATTGATGTATAGATCATGAGTGTAGGAGAAAGAGGACAACCTTGCTTTACACCTATGGTGGTGTGGATATCATTAGTGAAATCAGCACTATACCACTGCAAGCTTGAAACTACCTACCTACCTGATCATCTAGTTAATCTTAAGGAAACGCAAGTTAATCTCAAGGTAAATTAAATTTCTCTACGTACCTACCTAATCCTCCACCACCAAGGGACTCATGAATGGGATCTTCAAGCTCATTGATGTATAGATCATGAGTGTAGAAAAAAGAAGACAACCTTGCTTTACACCTATGGTGGTGTGGATATCATTAGTGAAATCAGCACTATACCAGTCCGAGCTTGAAACTACCTACCTACTTGATCATCCAGTTAATCTTAAGGAAACGCAAGTTAATCTCAAGGTAACTTAAATTTCTCTACGTACCTACCTAATCCTCCATCTGTCTCCAAAAATGACCACTTTCGAATAGTGGGGGGCAAAGAACAAATGTGATACTTTGTAGGAACTATTCCTTAAAGTTTCCAACTACCTTGCATTCCCACAACAAACATTTGATTGTTTTTTCCTTTTGACAAATCATACAACCATACATAAGACCTGTGTAATGAATTCTATCTTTGACCACTTAAATTTCATAGAGGATGAACCACCAAAACACTCTGGACTTAATGGACATGCGATATTTCCAAATGACTGGAAATCTTCATATCAAAGTCACCAAAAATTCAAAACTCCTGCTCCACCCCACCCCCACAAGTATGGTCTCAAAATTTTGTGGTCAACTCCTTCTTACTCCCCTCTCATGGAAATTTTCCTTCAAAGGGGGAAAAGTTGCCATAGGCAATGATTTTCATGTTGCCTGGAAATTTTGTATAAGTTGGGTTCCTTTTTATCAAGGAAAGAAGGAATGGTGTTTTGTTTAATCAAGCCCCAACTAACAAGTTTATATCCTAGGTTGACACCACTTTCATGTGTTAATCCTCGCTGCATATTACAGTGCAAGTGCAAAATATAGAGTTGGATTTGATTCACCTACACCAACTCCTATATCAATATGGAGGGGCACCATGCACCATGCACAATGAACAGAGAACCTCCTGCTACATCCCCAACTGCCTCTGCTAGATATCAAATGTCACAACAGAGTGAGAGAATGCCTAGGCAACAAACTAGCCAAGTCACAAGGGAGAGGAGAAAGGGTCACCACAGTTGGACACACAGCCCTCCTGCATGGGCATTAAATGACAAGCTTTCAACCCTCCAGTTGGCATGGCTATCTTTAATTTTATCATTGCTCCAGGCAGGTCTGTGGAAAGTGTCTCTAAGAAAGATCCCAATTTCAAGAGAGGACACATTTTGGATAGAGCAGACATCTAAAGATACTTCATTACTCACACTTTGTGAGCAGTTAGTTTTTTGTGTATTGAAGGATGGGAAATCAAGCGTTTTGATGAAAATATTGACATCCCTTTTGAGCATGCATGTTGGGGCACTACGAAAAGTTGTTCTTTTTGTTCTTGATGGAAAAGAATGCAAAGATGATGCACCGTTTTCACTAAATTTGCTACTTCAAGCAAGTTATGACAAGTCAAAGCAGGAAGAGCTGTTGGGGAAGCTAGGAGCTAGCTTTAAGCTTATAGAGTCTGTACTTGGAACTCTGACAAAGTTTAGAGGAATTGTGAGCAAAGAAAACACAGGGAACCTGAACAAACTTTTTCTGAGCTCCTCGTTGCATGGTTTCGCATCACATGTTCATCCGGGGATTCATCTACTTTGGCTTCATGGCTGGAAAAAATGCTGCTAGGATATACTGCTGAATCAGTTGTAGGTAATTTTCCAACATGAGTCTCTAATTCAGTAAGAGATTCAGCTATTACTTTCATCAATGCTCTGGTGTCACCTTCATTTGATTCAAAATCAAGAGAACTTTGTGATCATATTCTTGATGCATTGCTTGTGGGTCTAGAGAAGGCATTCCTGTCATTTGATGTTCCTACTGTGAAAGCATACTTCAATTTTGTAGTTCAGTTGGAAAATGGTGAGTCCACAATAAAGCCTATTATCAAGAGGGAAATTGATATGGTGGTCAAGTTGTCTGCTAATGAAACCCATCTGGAGGGTTTGAAGTTTGTCTTGGGTTTTCTGGTTTCTGCACTGGGGTCATAGATTTATGCAATTACTATGGAATAATTCATCCGTGTACACAAGCTCTCATTCAGGAAAGAAGACAACATATGGTGAAGGTATTTAATCAAGCAGATCCATATTTCTAGCTAGAAATCAGTCCCATATTTGGAAATATTTTTATTAGTTTTTAAATTTTGTATAATCATCAGAGATTTTGAGGGTGGTTGGTCAAATAAAATAGGTGTCAAGCCTTTCAACATAATTTTCTATACTTCATTAATAAAATTGTCGTTAGAGGATGCATTCAAGGACACCTTTGAAAGATCATCTAGTAATTACAATTTTTGAGAGTGGTTAGTGATGAGATGATAATCAAAAGGCACATGTTTCAAAGCATTCAAAGGCCCAAAACCAACATCAATGATCATCTTTAAATTTCATGAATGAGGATTAATATTTGGGTCTACTTTTCAAGCACAATATTGGAAGAATTCAACAACCAACCAATAGCATATACAGATTCAAAGATAAAATAGAATCATTGTTTAGAAGATTATGTTGACAAAGTAGCACCACTATCATTAGTGGATTAAGCATTATATTTAGTAGCGTATGTTGGTACAGCAGAGGAAGAAGCAAAGCCAAGTGCACATACATTGAGTGATTGATCCAAATTTTCTTACCTTAGTGATCGAGATGAAGAGTCAAGTGTTCTAGATTGAGACTAATCCTTCTCTAGATTGAGAACCATACTTTGATGTCCTTGAACATGATCTAGTTCCTTCTTATGATAATAATCATATAGCCTAATGTGAAAATAAAATGACCAAAACCACCTCCCAATTGGAAATAAACATAAAGTATAAGCAAATAGATCGACTCAAAGGAAAACTAAAAACTCAAAGCAAATTGACTTTGTTACACCTTATTTGCATAAGGTGTTCACTTGTAAAATTTTGGGCGGATATTGGTTAACTCTTAGGGTTTTTTTATCATGAGTATGGGTAGAGGTAGTATATGTGGGATTTTTTAGCACTTCTAAGCATGGTTTGAGTTAATTTTGGTTCCTATATCAGTAAGTTTTCAACATGAATCAATTAGATTAGGTGACAAGTCCGTTCCAAGCATTTCTAGGCACATTCTAGACCTTAATCAACCTCAAAATATGTGTTATGGATATAATCTAGGAAATGGCCAGATCTAAACATAGTATGGTGTGGTTTCCTGTAACATCAGAGTAATATTGCGACCAACAGTACCATAGGAGCAGTGAGTGAATGATCACCCTTAAGTTATAATCTCTAGACTATGATAGAGCCCTTTCCGATCCTGTCTTTTTTAATGTCCTCAATTGTGTAGAAACAATCCTGAGATTGTATCAATGGTACATTCACAAAACTAGAATTTGTATGTTGAGATGTTGTATGACAAAATGGATAATATAAGAATTGAAGAACTTGATGCAACTCCAAATTTCCCAGTATTTGTCTGAATTATTTAATCTATTGTTCTTTCTTTTATCTTCTGTATTTCTAGATTTCCTTGCATCAAGTGCTATCACAACAGCTTCAAAGTTGTTTTGGTCAGAGGTGGACAGAATATGAACTGGAGGTCTGAAGGTATTTCCTCTCAAATAAAGCAAGATACCACAAAAGAAGAAATAACATTATAATTGAAGTCGGTACTTTGCAAACTAGGGTAAAAGATAAAGATTCGATTTGTCTCAAATGATGGCAACTATTCTGCAAAAACCAATGTAGGATGACCCATAAAATGCCAAGTGATGTATTTTGAAAAGTAGGGGGGACTTCATGCACACCAACCTCATGCTCACAATATTTTTACAAGTGTTAAAACTTGGAAAGGAGGTGCGTAAATATGATGGTAATCTCGACTCTGAAACCGCAGATCATTCAATTCTAGCTATAGAAAAGTTTTTTGATACCATTAAATTGACTGATCTAGAAGGTAATACAATTTGGAAGTTCAAAGCATATATGGAAAGCCTATGTGTGTTGGAAATTTATGCCACTAGAATGACAAAACAAAGGATTAGCCATCCTACAACATTGGATGATTTTATTAAGGTAGTGAGAGAAATTCTATCCTTGAAATTGTTGCATTTTTATACAAGAAATTTGACAGTGTAAGTCAAAACTAAATGATTCAGTTGCACTATGTTGAATTTTTGGAAAAAATTCATGGAAGATACACTGTGAATATCTTCAAAGGAGAAGAAAGTTGTGTTTTCAAAGGTGTAATCTCTATGTTTCGGGACTTTGCGTCAGGCCCAAAAGCTTTTGGATATTCATTAATGGAAAAAGTAAATTTTGTGTGTTCAAAAGATAAGTAAATGTCCATCATTACCTCACAAGCATGAGGCATGTAATGACCAGTCACATCAATGCATGCCCAAGCTCTAGTTCATAAGGACAAAAATATTCCCACTTCTAGAAATCAGAGGCTTTGTTTTCCTTTGCGACTAAACATATAGTTATTTAGTTACAGTTTAGGAGCTTTCAGATTAGTAGTAGAACTATTTTGTTGATTTTTAGATGTAAGGAGAGTCATATGGAATTTATTTTTGGATAGGGGATATGTTTTTATTATGTTGAAGTTTCAAGGTTGAGTATTTTGAAGTTTCAAGGTTTAATATGTTGAAGTTTCAAGGTTGAAATAGAAAAAAATAAAAGAACCTAAGAGAAAGAAGCTTATGCCAAGGGTTATCGAGGCTATAGAGTACATCAATCTTGAAAGTTGTTTCATTGATAAATGATTGATGTGCCTATGCTTTGTTATATATTTATGGCTTTCTTGTCCTCTATAGAGAAAACTAAGTACAAAATGAACTTTTCTAGTCATCAGAATCTTCTAAAGGATCCACACACATTAAAAACAACCACAATGGTAAAAATCAAAGTCTTCAAGATCCCAAAGTTCCACCTAAAATCAAGATTGCAATGCAACAAGCTTTTAAAAGAGTCAAACACATACAAAAATCCAATGGTAAGCTTTAATATATACTTCGAAAAGTGGCCAAAAATTCTCACATGTTGAAACTTCAAAGACAGAGATCAAAACATGTTTCAAAAGTCATCTTGTTGAACTCTATCTTCAACCCAATTATTGTAATGCTGAAAATCCAGTGGTATTCTTTGGAGTGCAGGTTAAAAAATGACTTACAAATGCCTAAATCCCAAATATAGATCAACATATGTCACAAAATTATCTTATAAAACTTTATTTCAATCCAATTGATAGTATGTCAAACCCAAAAAGAGAAATGATGACCTGAAAATACCTATATTAAACAACACTGCCAAAGCTAGTTTTTGCTTCTGCATGTTCAATCCATAACCAAATAGGAAAACCTGCACCAAAATAGAGAAATATACCATAAACACATGCAAAGCCAAATATTCAAGCTTGCAGCAAATTGGAGTCAGCGAAATATAGCATAAACTTTCCCAAATAGTATAGAGTATAATTAAACTTATCTAAAAACAAGGAAATTTCAAAGTATGCTCAATCTTCTTCTTTGCCTACCATAAAGGCACAAGGGAAATAGGGATGAGAAACTCATAAGACGTGTACAAATAATTGACTACAATATGTATTTTCATAAAGGTATAAATGGTCAATACAACTTTAAGAAACTAGAAGGAAATATGGCGACATAATGGTTTCTCATGAACTCAGGTAGTTGTGTGGTGAAGCCAAACCAAACCAAAGAAACCCAGAAAATGGGCGTGGAATTTTTGTCCTTTTCTTTATGGTATAATGATTCTAGGATGCCTTTGCATCGCTCTGCTCAACCCCCCTTCCGATCTCAAACAAAAACCCCAGTGCGGATTGGGCATGCGCATAACCACCATCTGCAGCAAGATGAATATCTGATATGGCTTCCTTCATGAGTTCCATTTCACCTTCGCTGACCGCAAACATCATTTTATTAACACCAGATACATACAACCCCTCCTCATTTGATGAAATATTCTCCCGGCTCAGAGTTTCGTCCAAAATCTTTCTCGATGATTCGGGATCAAGCTCATCCACTGAACTGTCCTCCATATGCCCAAACTCATCCCATTCATCTGAGTCCTCATTTATAACCCATGATTCCAATGAGTTCTCATCTTCTTCCCCTGATTCTCCCTAGGCAACTTCTTTCAATTCATCTTCTTCTAAAAGCAAAATCATCTGGCGCCCAGATGCAAGAACTGGGGTAATAGTAAGCATAAACATGATTAAGATATTTAGAAACCTTGAACATCTCAGAGGGCCCATATCTGTCATGATACAATTCGGAACCTTCAATTGGGAATTTATTTTTAAAAAGATATCAAACAATCCCCAAATTTCTAATTTCAGAGAACTCGTGCCTGTCTAACTCCCGATCAGATGGCATAGCATATTTACCAGCATTCTCTGCAAACCTAATTGAACGTGACAAATTAAACATAAAATCCACTTTAACCTAGTTCAAAAAAACTCTAAACAGACACAATTGGCCTTGCAAAATTTGCGGTTCTGAGAAAACAGTTTCTAATCCAGAGACAGGACGATACCTATTTCATCAAAGGTATTCAAATCGAATAAAGAAATGAAAAATTATTCATTTCCAAGCGTAAATACCGAGAATTGATTAACATATTCAACAATGAGGCTCGAGGCTAATTGAACACACACATCATCTGGAGCCCAGAGGCTCAAACCCATGAATAAAACTTGCTGGAGTCTACACGTAATAACCAAAGCAATGAGGCTCTTAAGGTGCGGTCAATTCAACAATGTCTCTTCCATTTTTGGGAAGGCGGCGTTGCTTAACCGACGGTTATGAGGCTCTTAAGGTGAGGTCAATTCAACAATGTTTTTCATTTTTGGGAAGGCGCCGTCGCTTAACCGACGGTTATAAGAATATCCGTCACTTAAGCGACGCTTGTGGACACATTTACAAAAAAAAAAATTCCTTGTGATTTTTGGTAAGTTTAAAAAGAGAAATCCACGCACCATCGGATTTTTCCGTCAGATTTTGGATCGAAATGTAGTAGTGTGTGCACAAGTATCCTAGGGCCTGGCATGTAGAATTCTCCATCTTCTCTAAAAATGATGATGGAAGGAAGGAGGAATGTAGCCTCTTTCTAGATGAAGAGGTGTATGATCCACTCTATTGTTTTAAATACAGTCTGAATGAGCCCTTTCCATCTAGCATCTTACAGGTATTTTGTCACGTACCTCTTTGAAGCAAGTAATATTTCATGACATAGCTCAAGGTTCTTATTCTTTTGAGTGTCATATGGATTTCTAGTCATCTTCCTAGCATCAAGTTTGCAAGTAAGGACTGGATCTGTATCTGAATCACCCTGAATATCAATCTCATAAACTGATATAGCTGGATCTACAATACTAGTGGAAATTGAGAAAAGAAGTAGATGGAATTTTTTACTTTCCCTTGCAAGTGGCTACTGAGAGTGCACTGGTTCTGAAAATGGCATGAAGTGTGAGAACTCATATGCCTTGGAGACATGATTTGCAACACCCTTCGCTATGATGTTCCTAGTAGAGATATATGTGATCTCCATTGAGTCGGGACCAAATATCACTCACTTTGGAGAGCTAGTATGAGTCATCTGGTATACAGATAACATTATTGCAGCTAAGGAGGGCACATAAACAACATCTATGAACTTTCCATGTTCAAGATTTATAGAACCCTTCCCTTTGGTTTGAATTTTATTGTTATTTCCCATATGAATACTAGGACCATCAAAAGACTGCAAGGAAGATAATGATTCTCTGGATACAACCATATGATTGGAAGCTCCAGAATCAATGAGGAAGGCATGTGTTGTTGAGTAGCTAGCCTTCAGTGCATGGCATGTCTCTTCACATTCTTCAGTTTCTTCTCTATGGTCAGCCTTCCTTACACTATAAGGTACAGTAATGTTATGTTTCTTCTGAAGAAGAGCCATCTCATCAATTGTTCTTCTCATACAAGAGCTTTCTGGATGAAATCCCCTTCCACGGTAAGAACAAAGTGTCTTTCCTTTTCCGTTCTTCTTACTTCTCTTTGAACTTGAAGGCTCATTTGACTTCTCTTTCTCCATAGGAGACTCATCCTTTCGCTTCCCTTTATCATTCTCTACCTTAGGTCCTCTTGCAACCAGTGCTTGATCTCTAAAAGATCGAATGATCCCCATTTGGATCAACTTGTCATGCTCTTGAGTGAGAGACTCAATGAAGGATTTAAGAGTAGGCATCCTCCAATTTGGAGTAGTGAGATTCACTGAATGAAATGTTGATACAAATATCGAGTAGTCTACACCAATTTTTGAGATAATTCAAAGGATGAGTTGACCATCCTCTTTCTCAACCTTGCACAGCTTCAACTGGAACACTAGATTCTTGAATTTGGTGAAGAAGTCATTTAGTGTTTCGAAATTCACTGGATGAAGAGAAATCAACTCATTATCAAGATGATACATCCTCATAACATCCTTCTTGTCAAATAAGGAAGCAATATTATCCCAAACCTTCTTGGGAGTATTCAATTCATTGATGTGGAAGAGAAGATCTCAAGAGATTGAGAGCCATAAGCATCCATATGCTTCATCAAGCCTATTCCAGTACTTTTCTTTGTCAACATAATGAATTGGATCTACTTCTTTTCTTTGCGAGTTTGAAGAGTATTTTGGAGAGTAGCTGCATATCCATGTCATCCTTCCATTCATGGTAGTTGAAAGGAGTGAGAATCTTGATTGGAGGATCCATTTAGAATGCAAAGAAGAGTATCAAGTTGTTGTAGCGAATGTAGTGAACGAGACTGAGTAGCTTGTAGTGAATGCAATGAAGGATACTCATAAACTTGTAAATCACACAATCAAATAGACAAAGTAAGGTCGACAATCTGCACTTCTGGAATTTCCTTCACACCCAGCTTAGTTGATCAAGCAAGCTTGATCAACAATTCCTTTGCTTGGGGTATTAAGTGGTAAATTCTTTGCTTCTGGTGTAGTACTGGAAGGAGCACTTTTGCTCAATTGTTTTTTTATCCAAGTATGAATTTGTAGTAGGAGAAGTGCCTTGTTCTACTAAGGCTCTGATACCATATTAAATTGAGCACATAAATCTGTGGACCAACACACAACTCACAAGATAGATCATACAATTTACTCAGCAGTTGAAGAATGAAACACTACAAAAATGGCTTGCAAATGTGAATTCTTTAATTAATCAAAAGTAATTAGATAATTAATTTCAATGAAGTACAATGGATAAATAACCTCATGCAATTTTAATCCATGTGAGGAAATTCAAATTGATTCGAATCTACTTGACTGAATGTTTAACTGGCCTTGTCTAAATCATTATCAGAGTTCATCGGAGTCAAAATCCAATCTCAAGTGTCTAATTCAATGTTAACTATTCTAACTGACTGAGGTAGGTGAGTAAATGCGCCTCACCTGCATGCATCCATGCAATCCTAGTGCTAACTAAGTAGAACTGAATGTAGGGAACTAGANAAGGCTCTTAAACTAATGCATGCAAGTGCAATCAGTTGCAGTTGGTCTCAATTAGTGTTCCACACACTTTAGTAATTGGTATATTAGCCCCAATTAGGTCAAGTGGACCCAATGTTTTTAGTGACTAAAAATAGACTAAAACGACTCCCAATTTAGACATAAATGACCAAATTGGACAAGGGAGGATTATAATCCTAACAAGAAATAGAAGAGTAGGATATAACTTCATTTGTATAATACTCCACTAACACTCTATGCATGTTCGTCCTTCCCATTTGATAAAATATCCCTTTTGTTTTGACACTATTCTAGTACCAACTACAACATAAAATATATCTATTTGAATTCTTTTTCTCTAACATAATTTTCAACAAATTTGTTTCCTTGTTTACCATAGATGGTCCTCGTCAACATGTGCAAATACATATCGCAATGAATAAGATACAAATCACAATTAATAAAAAATACCATGTTTTAACTTTAGAACACCTTCGAAGACTTTATTTTTTCAACAAGTGTATATTCATGGACTTTTCCTTTTTAACACTAAATAATAAATACAATCCTACCATGTTTGATAGATTTTACCATCTACAATCCTACATATCCTTATAAGTGGATGTAAGATAAGATAAGATAATTTATTAATGTCCAACAAGTTACTGTAAAAATTCTAAAGTAAAGGTAGGTACATCAAAAGCAATACATTATGGAAGTGTGAGCACAATTATTATAAATGCATATTCTAACCTTTGAGGTCAAAGACCTATAATATAAAGTCTATTATCTACAAATAAAAATATTAAATATTGGGAATCCTGAAGAAGAAAGGATTGGATGTGTTAAAATCTGATTCACAACAATATGTACGAGCTAAGGGAATCCTCACAATTCAAGATATTCACAAATTATGCAGAAGAATAGTGAAAAGAGAAAATTAGTACATAGGTATGGCGCCAATAATTGAGTTTATTATCATGGTCCAACATGTAAATATGTTTGGAACATGTTTATAATACAATAGGAGAAAAGAATTATACTTTGGAGGAAAATTGGATGCATACATGTGTCGAGCTTAGATTGGACACCAAACCCCCATAGGTGGACCAATGAGCTCCAAACCACTTGAAATTGTTAAGAATGGTTGTGTTAAAGTGGATAAAGCATGATAGGGCATAAATAAGGGTACAATAGGCATGGAAAAGTGCATCGGTCAGTGGGTGTGACTCTATGAAGCCATAAATGGTCCAAAAGAGCTAAAAATACCCAAATACCATGCATGGGAGCCTATGGTCAACCAAATTTCCTGTTTTAAGGAGTGGGAGAACCCAAAGGACTCAAAAGTCATAAATGAGGGTACTCGTGTCTCTATAATGATCAAATATAAGTTCTTGGGTGCATTAATGAGTCCAAAACACTAAAGGACCTTGCTTGACCAACATAATCAAGGTTTGGACCATATGACATAAGTACAAAAAAAATGAAAATGCGTGCTAAGTGTATGTGATCATGGTACTAGGTGGTATAATGATATAATACCCCCCCTTAAGCATGAATTAGTGTAACCACATAAAAAATTAAGGCCTTGGCAACTAAGGCTCAAGTCACCTCTTACAAAAATTTGTTTGTCCATATAACCAAGGTAAGGAGGAAAACCTCATGGAAACAAAACATCCACTCAAAAATGGACATGGAGAAAAATATGAAAGTGAATATAAAAATCACCATGTCTCACCCACTCCAAGAAGTGATCTCATATAGGTGAATGTCTTCTCTGTGAATCTCTTGGTGAATATGTCAATAGTTTTCTCTACATATGAGGAATATTACAACGACATCACCTGCTCATGAACCAAGCTCCTAATGTAGTGCATGTGTATATCTATGTGATTGTTCCTCTATATATGTACTATATCAGTGTAAATATTGATTGCACTTTGATTTTAACACCAAATGACAGTGGGTGAATCAAGTGCATACCAAGATCTCCAAGAGTGCCTTGCAACCACACACATTGTGTAGTTGCATACATTCCTCTTCTGTACTCAGCCTCAGCTAATGAAATTGATATATTTTGTTGTTTATTACTTTAAACACATATGGGACTATGTGTAAGCATGAATACATAACCTGAATTGGACTTTCTATTAATGGAATCTCGAACCCAATTAGAATCAGTAAATCTAACTATTTCTAGTGGAGAACTAGCAGCATAATGTACCCCAAAGTGTTTGGTTCCTTTCACATAATGCAAGATCATTTTTGTATCATTAAAATGTATATCATGAGTATCCTACATATATCTTGCAACAACAACTACTGCATAATCCAAATCAGGTCGAGAGTGTGTGATATACAACAAGCTACCAACTAGTTGCATATAAACAAGTTGTCCACCAATGGAGATGAACCAAAAGCACCTAGTTTCAATCCCGAAAGGAAGGGACACTTGGATTCCTTACATTCATCCATTTTGAAGTTCAATAATAGGTATGCAACATAATTTAATTGGATGAACTTGATCCCTGCATCATATTTCTCAATCTCCAAGCCAATAAATTGTTTCAACAATCCAAGGTTAGCCATAGAAAACTCACTATGCAAAGAAGACTTAATTTATCATATATTATCAATGCAACTTCCAATGATCAAAATATAATAAACAAAAAACACTATTACCTACAATAAATCACCTACATTATGCAAATATACATTAGGATCATATTTTCATCTCTCAAAGCCTAGTGAAGGAAGAAAGTTGTCCATATTGGCATACCAAGCCCTGGGGGCTTGCTTGAGGACATATAGTGACTTATTCAACTTGAAAAAAAGTGAAGGATAATGAATGAAAAATTCAGGATGATTCATATAAATATCCTCATGAAGATCACTATGAATAAAACCACTCTTCACATCCATGTGGTGAACCTCCCATCGCTTAGATGCAACAATGGAAAAAACCAGCCTGATAAAATCCATCTTTGCTACCAGTGTGAATGTCTCTGTATAGTCCACCCCTTGGACTTGAGAGAATAATTTTTAAACCGAAATGGCCTTGTGCTTGATTTCAGAACCATATAAAACCACCTTGGTCCTATAGACCCACTTACATTGCACTAGTTTCCACTTGGAAGGTAAAGGAACCAACTCCCAAGCTTCATTGTATTGCAAAGACTTGAACACTTATTGCATGGTTTTTTTAATTATTGGGTCAAGTGATGCTTCCTCATATCTCTAAGGATAATATCCAACCATTGAAAATAATATCTCTAAAATATTCAATTCACAAGCAGATAAAGAACTGATAAATTGAGATCTAGTATTTCTAGAGTCTAGTGGATCTCCAACAAGATCACCAGCTACTTGTATGGTCTTCTCAGCCCACTTTGGCCTTATGTGTGAGTGATGATATGAATTAATGTCATAATAATCATCATAAATATAAGAATTATAAAAATCAGATAAATAATAATCAATTATATCATCATGGAGTGGAGGATGTGAGCATTCCCCCTTGACTAGTTCCATTTTTTAACTATACACTCCTTTCAATGAATGTTTTCTGAGATGATGGATCAAATATATTGTATCCCTTTTCATATTCAGCATATTAAACCATAATGGAATAGTTTCTTGGAGTTTTCAAGGCCTTTCTCTTATCGGGAGGAATTCTAGCGCAAGCCATTGAGCCAAAACCCGTGAAATGAGAAACATTGTGGTTGTGACCACTCCAATACTCAAATGGTGTTTTCCCTTCCAATGTTTCATGTACCCACCTTATTGAACACCAAAAGTGTTGACCTATCCAAACACCTAGGGGGTCAAAAGTGACATGAATTAATTAACCTAGGGAATTTTGTTAATATATTATTTAGGAGGATTTTACTTAGTTTTATTTCTTGTCATTATTAATTAATGTGCAAATAAGTTTCCATCTCCGAAGGGTGCACTTGGGAAAGACAAATTGCCTAGGAATATAATCAGGAACTATGAAAGGAACTGGAAAAAGAAAGCACTCATTTAATATGGAAATTAGCCAAAATCCAAGAAAAGCCAGCAGTTCAAAAGCAAAAAACATAGAAAAGAAATCAAAAGTAAAACCAAGCAACTTTGGGCCCAAGGAGGGCGTAGTTTCCATTTAGAGGATCAATTACAAAATAATAAAGTGTAAAAAATATGTCAAAAGAAAAAGAATTCAAATTTGGGCATAAGGAGAGCACAATTTCTAATTTGGATGAAAGGTATTTCTAGGGAAACATCTCATATGACTCATACATGCCATTTTCTCAACAATGGTGCACCACTTGGCTAGGGTTAGGGTTTTAGCGAGGGAAGCTTGCTCAACAAGTGATTGAATTTCTCAAAAATTCACCCAAGTATAATTAAATATAATTCAAGCACCATTATTTAGTTTGGTTGATGAATGATTTTGTATTGAGTGAAGCTAAGCTTCATACTGAGTGATATGCCTCAGTCTCTTGGGTGATGCACCCCAATTCCCTTTCCCCTTTCCATTTTAATTATAGGATATGGTGAGGTAAAGATAATAAATCCAATATTCATATTCAACCTTTGCAGCAGCTATCCATCCATTCAAGATGAGCTCTAGTGAAGGGGGATTCACATACGCTTCCAGTACCAAGCTTGGTGCTAGTTTCAGGCCTCCCATCGACAGTTTTCAACCCCATTTTGAAGAGATAAGTTATACAAACCCTCTCATGATATTCTCAACAACATTCACTCATTCTGACTTTTGCAATTCTGTACGATTTCTGTTCCAGAGAGCCCTCATGTTAAGTTTTCATGAGTGGAGTCTTTATTTGCCCCTTTGATGGGTTTTTATCAGTTTTATGCAATGAGAATGAATTAATTTCAATGGGAAGAATAATTAAGTTATATGATGTGTGAAAATTTATTTATTCATATATGTAATACATTAATATCAGGTATGAATTAAATATGATTCAAAATTTATCAAATTTTGCATACCCTTGGTCTTTGACTAGGAAAATTCGACTAGTCTTACTGTCTTTATCATTCTAGAAGTTTTATGCACTCAAATTTCATTATGAAAGTTGATGTAGGAAGTTAAATCACCCTAATAACCATCCCATCTCTCAAATTGTAAATTCGTTGATATCGTACCACCTTTGTACATCCTGCATTGTGCAGGTCCTTTCGAGGCCAAATTCCTAGTTTTTTCCAAAATCATTCCAAAAAACCACAAATATGATATAAAACCAACAAAAAATTATTGCATGCACATTAATTGTCTAATAAAATTATTTCAGAGACACATAATCCTCCTTAGACACTGTTTGAATGGATGTGATAGTTCTTCCTAGTTTGCATGGTCGGTAAACCCAGAAGCGTGGGAGTAGGATTCAGTGGAGCTAATTATAAAACCTAAATGGTACCAAATTTACATGTTCTTAGAGAAAGAGCTAAATATTTCCTAAATTTTCTTGGTATATTCCTTAAACCTCTACCATATTACCCAAACTTTATTAGTAATTCACATATTTTCCCTTACATCTAAAGTGGCTAATGTTACTTTAAAACTCTGATTGCACGCCTTTATTAATAATTACAACAGAGTTAGTATTCTGATTTGAATATCATATCAGGGATATTAAATTGGTATCATATCATGGTCCTCCATAATTTCTCTTAACATCCTTAAATGAGTGCAAAATTCAATTTTGATTCTAGAAGGAAGGCCTCTGAAGAAGAGGAATTTGATTATGTGGAAGGAAGATTCCCCAGAGATATGGATGAGAAGGATGAGTTCAGAAATTTTGAGAGAAATATGTTGAAATTCCTACAAGAAATTTCATCCAATACTATTCATTCTGGTCAAGAGACCAGAGATTTCCTAGCTAAGCAGTTGGGTGCTAAAGATGGAGAAGGGGGCAACATTTGCTCCTAGTATAAAGAGAGAAAGATCATAAATGGAACCATGTTCTCTAATACCAGGCATTAGAATAGGGATCTAGAATATAAATATGAACATAAGTTGCATCCTTGACCCAACATGCCCAAGCTCATGGAATTCCCAAAGGAAAGCATGAAGTGCAGACTGAATCAGTTGATTCATGGGAGGAGAAATATGCTGCATATGAAGGGTTCTGCCATTCAGAGAATTTTGCGAAACTTAGTATAGACAGCAGCCCAAAGGAGTTAAAATGTTTCCATATCAGAATTTTGAGTTGAGAAATTCCATTGGAATAATAACCTTACCATACTTTCATGGCACGCCCAAGTGCACAATGAGCTCTTGGATTTAGAAATTGGACACCTACTTCCAACTCAATCCTATGGAAGAAAAGGATTCCATCAAGTTGTAAACCTTACATCTTGATGGGGATGCCAATTATTGGTGGTTTCATGGCATGAAGACATTGGACCATGATAAGTAGTTACCTATGAGGAATTCACCCAGAGGATGGAAGAAAGGTTTGACCGGAGAGATCCTGACATATCTTTCTGTGAAATGGTACATATTAAACAAGTGGGAACTCCATAGAATTACATATAATAATTCCAAAAGGTAGCAGTGATGGTCACCGATATCTTATAATATAGGATGATTGTTTTGTTTAAAGAAGGACTAGCATAACCTTTGAGAGGGATAGTGAAAACTTACTGACCCAAAAATATGTAAGAAGCGATAAGTAGAACTAGAGACCTACAAGATGAAATTCCGAGGACCAAGTATCATCCCTTCCCCCCCATGACTCTTAAATTGCATAATCAGATACCTTCAGCAAGTAACTTCCTTCCCATGGCAATAAATATTACTCCTATAAGGATCGGTATGAGTTGAGGAGGAAAAAGCTTTGTTTTTCCTGCCAAGAACCTTGGGTTTCAAGACACAAGTGTGTCAAGGGAAAGGAAACTACATTGAATTTTCCTCTGAAAGTGATGAGGAGATGGTGGAAGAAGATGAAATGGAATATGGAGAATATGAAACAGTTGAAGAAGAGGAGTAGCTCCATCAAACCAGTAGCAAAATTGTAGTACTAAATGGAGTACCCTGGTTCCACACATTGAGGTAGAAAGGGATACTGCAAAGCAAAATAATCACAGTTCTTGTTGATGGGTATTCCACCCACAATTTTATTGATGCAAACCTAGTGGAGAAAAGGAAGCTTCCAATCGAGTCCTTTGAAGGACTCACCGTGGTTATCCCAGGGAACCATACCATGGAATGCAAACAGTGGATTCCAAGCTTGCAAGTGAAAGTAGGAGACTACACAGTGAAAGACAATTTTTATGTTGTCAATGTTGTAGACACCAACATGGTGTTGGGAGTTCAATGGTTTTACTCTATTGGGGAACACTCCATGAATTACAAAATACCCCAAATAAGTTTCAAATATACTGAAGTGAAATCAATAGTTCTAAAGGGTATGAATACTTACCTAAGGAAATTAATTTCTTCCAACATAATGAGATCTATTCTAAGGCATGGAGAAATTGAATGGGAGAATGAATGCCAGATTAGCACTGAGGGAACTACAACCAAATTTTTCTACCCACCCAAAGACACAAAAATGATTCTACATAAGCACAAGGGTTTTTGAAAACATTCAACATGGCAGGCCACTTGACTGTGGCATTGAACACAGAATTGAGCTAGAACTTGGTACACTTCCAATAAAAATCCACCCCTACAACCATCCAAAGAAATTTAAGGATGAGATTGAGAATTCCATCAAAGAGCTCCTTGATTTAGGCCTCATTAGACCAAGCTCTATTCCTTTTTCATCTTCTGTGGTTCTAGGGAAAAAGAAGGATGGGAGACTTAGAATGTGCATAGAATACTGGGCCTTGAACCAAAAAAACATAAAGAACCTTCACCCAATCCCCTAGATCTATGAGCTGATCAATGAACTACATGGAGCAAAATTATTCTCCAAAATAGATCTCCTGTCAGGATACCACCAAATTAGAATGAGGGAGGAAGACATACCAAAGACAACCTTTCTTTTTGATTTTGGTCATGCCATTTGGATTGACTAATGCTTTGAAAACCTTCCAATCATGTATAAACAAGGTTTTTAGTGATCAAATTCATAAGTATTTCCTTGTATTCTTTGATGATATTCTGATTTATAGCATGACATGGGAGGAGCACCTCCTCCACTTAGATGTGATGTTCACTATACTTGCATATTAGTCATTCTATGCTAAGTTGTCCAAGTGTGAGTTTGGCATGACTGAATTTCTCTATCTCTCATCCATGTGATATTCCATGAAGGTGTCAAGGTGCACTAAGAGAAAATGGAGGCCATGTTATGTTGACAAATCCCAAGGAACCTAACTGAATTGAGAGGCTTCATTCGATTTTGCAACTACTACCATAAATTTGTCAAAGGGTACTCCAACTTCACTACACCTTTGACAAATCTAACCAAAAAGGGTCCATTCAGTTGGAATGGGGAGGCTGAACAAGCTTTCCAAAATATGAAAGAGATAACGAGAAGTTCTCTAGTACTTGCTTTACCTGATTTATCCAATCCTCGTGTGTTGCAATTTGATGCCTCGGGGGAAGGCATTGGAGTTGTTTCAATGGAAGAGAGGCACCCTATTGCATTTTATAGAAGAAAATTGTAGCCTCATAAAAGGTTTCATTCAATCTATGGAAAGGTGATGTTGGCCATTATGCATGCATTGGCCAGGTTCCGATAGTATTTGGTGTGAGGTAGATTCATAGTGAAGATTGATCACAGAAGTCTTAGGAACTTCCTAACCCAAAATGAGCTCAATGATAGGCAGTAGAAATGGGTGAGAAAAGTTTAGTCCTATGACTTTGATATTAAATATAAAAGGGGGAAGATGAATGTTGTGGCTGATGCACATTCCTGCAATCCCACACTCTCCTTGCTACATATGTTAACTGAGTGGATGATACAGTTGGGCACCGAATATTCAAAGAATTAGCTTTCTTGTAAAATTTTGGATGAGGTAATACAAAATGAAGCATACAAGGAATGTTATGACCCCATTTACTACAAATATAGAATCTTCTTAGTTCCCAAATATGCACTAAAAAGAAGATTTTGGAAGATGCAAATGATGCACCGGTGGATGGCCACCTTGGTTTTCTGAAGAACTAGAAGGTAAGAGAGAGATTCACCTAGAAGGGTCTCAATGAATATGTTCTCATGCATGTGAGGGACTGTATCGAATTCCATGAGAACAAAGTGGAGCACACACATCCTGTTAGACTCCTCCAATCTCTCCCTATTCCAAAATAGAAATGGGAGAGTGTTTCAATGTACTTTATCACTGGGTTGCTAAAGGTTCAAGGAAAAGACAACATTTATGTGGTGGTTTACATATTGACTAAATTTGCACACTCCTTTGCAATTATATCCACTATATCATCTAGTGAAGTGGCTACTTTATTTTTTAAGGATGTTTTCAGGTTGCATGTTTTTTCTAGAATCATAATTAGTGACCGGGACAACAAGTTCACTAGTTCTTTTTGGAAATATTCATTCAAGCTGGTGGGAACAAACCTGAACATGAGAACAAGTTATCACCCTTATACTGATGGTCAAACTAAAAGGGTTAATCAATGTCTTGAGGGATACCTCAATAATTATGTCACGGGAGAACATAGAACTTGGTCCACTTGGCTCCACCTGGGGGAATTATGCTACAACACTACCTTTCATATCTCCATCAAGATGACCACATTCATGGCCTTTTATGGGTATGAGGCTCCATCTTTTTCATATTTAATGTTTGGATATTGTATGGCCCAAAAGGCTAAATATTGGTTACAAGAAAACCAAGACATTCCGAGGGAATTAAAAGAGAATTTGTAGGTGGTGCAGAACCAACATAAAATGTATGCAAATAAGCACCATATTGATAGATTATTCCAGGAAGAAGAATTAGTCTACCTAAGCATGCAACCTTACAGATAGCTTTCTTTGAAGAAGAAAGGGGCTGAAAAACTCCAGCCAAGATTTTATGGGCCTTACAAGATTCTAATAAAAAATGGTGAAACGACTGATGAGTTGGAACTACCATCAGAGAGTATGATCCATAATGTTTGCCATGTATCCTATCTGAAGAAAGCAATTGGCCAACAGATAGTGGTATTAGAATAAATTCCACCCTTGGATGAGGAAGGCCATTTGATCTTAGTACCATAGAAAGTGTTGCAAATCAAGGAAAGGAAGCTCAGGAAAAAATCCATCAAAGAATATATGATACATTGGAAGGGGTTACCCAGTGAAGATGCCACTTGGGAGGGTGAGAAAATATTACAGCACATTGGCTTGATTCTACTTGGGGACAAGCAAACATTTGATGGGAGAACTTTCATGCCCCCACCTTTTTGAACAACAAAAGTGTTGACCTTGTCAAACATCTAGGGGATCAAAAGTGACATTAATTAATTAACCTAGGGAATTTTCTAAATCAATATTTAAGAGGATCGTACTGAGTTTTATTTCTTGTCATTATTAATTAATGTGTAAATAAATATGTGAAAAAAATTTTGATGTTAGGAGGCCGCACTTGGGAAATGCAACTTTCCTAGGAGGATAATTAGGAACTATGAAAGGCACTGACAAAAGAGAACAGTAAAAAAATATGGAAATTAACCAAAATCCAAGAAAATGCAGTAGTACAAAAGCAGAAAGAACATAAAATATGTCAGATGGAAAATCATGCAACTTTGGTCCTAAAGAGGACGCATTTTCTAATTTGTATGAAAGGTATTGACATGGAAGCATATCATATGACTCATACATGCCATTTTCTAAAGGAGGGTGCACCACTTTGGTAGGGTTAGGGTTTTATCAAGAGAAACTTTCTCAACAATTAAACCAAGTTTACTTAAATATAATTTGAGCAAAATTATTCAGTTTGGTTGATGTATGATTTGTTATTGAGTGAAGCTAAGCTTCATACTGAGTGATGTGCCTCAGTTTGTTGGGTGATGCGCCCCAAGTCCTTTTCCCCTCTCTTCTATTTCCCCTTTCATTTTCAGTGCAGATTATGGTGAGCTAAGGATCATCACTCTAAGCTTCATATTTGACCTCTTCATCATCCATCCATCCATTTAATATGAGCTCCAATTAAGGAAACTTCACCTACATTCCCAAACCCAAGCTTGGTGCTAGTTTCGGGCCTCCCATCCACAGTTTTGAATCCCCTTTTGAAGAGATCAGTTCTACAAACCCTGTCATGATATTATCATCCCCATTCACTCATTCTAAATTCTTCAATTCAGTAATGTTTCTATTCCATAGATCCCTCATGTTAATTTTCATGAGTGGAGCCTTTATTCGCCCCTTTGATGGGGTTTTTAACAGTTTTATGCAATGAGAATGAATTAATGTCCATGGGAAGAAGAATTAAGTTATATGATGTGTGAAAAATTATGTATTCATCTCTGTAAGACATTAATATTGGGTCTGGATTAAATAGGATTCGAAATTTATCAAATTTTGCATACCCTTGCTCTTTGACTAGAAAAATTCGACTAGTGTTACTATTTTTATCATTCTTGAAGTGTTATGCACTCAAATGTGATTATGAAAGTGGTTGTATGAATTTAAATCACCTTAACACCCATCCCATCTCTCATATTGTAAATTAGTTGAGATAGTATTCCCTTTGGACAACCTCCATTTCGCATGTCCTTCCTGGGCCAAATTCATAGTTTTTGCCCAAATCATTCCAAACAACCCCAAATATGCTATAAAATTGATAAAAAAATTATTAGATGCATACTAATTTTCTGATAAACTCATTTCAGATTCACATCATCCTTATCCACTAGTTGAATGTATGTGACAGTTCTTCCTAGTTTTCACAGTTGGGAAACCTAGAAGCATGGGAGTAGGCTTCAATAGAGCTGATTTCTAAACCGAAATAGTCCCCAATCTACAGGTTCTTAGAGAAAGAATTAAATATAACCTAAATTTTCTTGGTATATTCCTTAACCCTCTTCCATATTACCCCAACTTTATCAGTAATTAACATATTTTCCCTTGGATCTAAAGTGGTTAATGTTATTGCAAAACTATGATTGCACACCTCCATTAATAATTACAACAGAGTTAGTATTATGATATGAATATGATATCAGGGATATTACACAATTCTCATGTGGATTTATTTTCTGATCATATGCAACACAATTTATGGCTTCATCCCATATCTTAGGTGACAAACCCTTAGCCTCCATCGTGCATCTTGTCGTCTCTTTCATAGCTCTATTCTTACACTCTGCAACACCATTTTGATATGGTGTGTAGGGAATATAATGTTGCATCTAAATTCTATTTTCATGATAAGATGTTGTAAGTTCCTATTGACATGCTACTTTCCATTATTAGTCCTAAGAACCTTGATTTTATTCCCACTCATGTTCTCAACTAAAACTTTGAACACTTTGGAAGTCTAAAAAACCTTAGATATTTGCTTGAGAAAATACACCTAGGAATACCTTGGGAAACCATCTATGAAAGTAAACACATACCTTGAATTCCCATATGAGGGTGTGGTAAGAGGCCCTATAAGATATGAATGGATCAGATCAAGCACTTCAGAATCCATCCTTTCCTTTCCTTTATCATATTTGTGCTCAACATGTTTCCCCATTATGCAACCTTTGAAAGTGCCTAAGGAAAACTTGATGGTAGGAAGGCCTTCAACCATGATTTCCTTGCTTAGTGCTGGAAGGTACCTATAATTGAGATGTCCAAATATATCATGCCACAATTTTTTGGTCTCATTGGCATGCAACATGAGCAAATTCCCTTGGGATTAAGGGAGGAAATGAGAGAACTTATACATTCTCAAATCATGCTAAAAAAAACCCATTGCAACAACTTGTCTTGTATGGGTTTAAGAAATATGCACATCATTTTGAGTAAATGATACTCTCTTTGATGTACCTGTGTGTGTCATTTGATATATAGAGAGTAGGCTCTCTACAATATCAGGAACACACAACACATTATTGAAGTTCCCATTGTCCATATCGATCCTTCAAATCCCTTTGGATGGGATATCAAAGTCATGATCCATGAGGATGGATGGACCACTGTAAGTATGTATGTACGAGAAGGAATCTTGCATGGAATCCATGTGCCTTGAGCCACCTAAATCTACGATGAAGGAATAAGAGCCTCAATATCCAGCAACCAAAGCATGGAATCTATCCTTGTTTTCTCAGCTTGAACTTCCCTCTTTTTTTATTGTTCCTTATGGAAGTGGGATGTTATTCTTATCAAGGAGTTGCACCATCATTTCAATGGTTTTATTCATGCATGAACTCTCTATATTCCCGCATGTGTGAAAATAAGTGCATTTTGTATTCCCTTTATTCTTCTTCTTTAATTTTACTTACTAGGATTCAAACCCCCATCTAAATATTTGGGCTTTTCCTACTTCTTCTCTTACTGATTCAAATCCCTGGCTTTCTTCTTTCCTTTTTCTTGATTCGAAAAATCTGCAGAAAGGGCTTGATCCTTGGTGTATTTGATGTTATATTTTTATAATTTAATCAATATGATCTAGGATCTTATCTGAGTGAATAACATGCACACCAATAATCACAAGAGACAAGAGACACAAAGATTTTTCCTCGGGGAAACCATAAAGGATAAAACCCTGCAACTTCCTTAAAGATAGAATGAGTGCCAAAAGAAAAAGTAAAACCCAAAGATGCAAAGATGATCTCCAATAGCTGTTCTCTCTCTTTTGTGTGAGATACTTCTCTCGCACTCATGCGCTACCATTGAGTGAGTGTGTGTGCCAAATAGAGAGTCTCACTCTCTATTTATACTTGTTTTCCACTTGATTTACTCTTACATGGCCGACCTCACTAGGAGAGTCTAATAACCCTAATACCCTAAACTATGGGGACTAGTGCCCTGAATTACAATGGAGGGTTAACCTCAATGACTTTACATGACTTTATTATATTAATGACTCTCCCAATCGGAGGAACAAACATCTCCATCAGGGTATAATGAAATACAATAAGAAATATACAAGTGAATAAATTCTGAAGTTAGAAATACATCAACGCTCCCTCTTAATGAGGAAGGTATTCTCTTGACACAGTTCATCAGCACAATTCTTCATCACTGGATCATCATCATCACCACTATTCCCTCTATCTTGAGTGAATGGTGTTATCTCTCAATTTTACTCATCATTGGAAGTTCTACAGAGCGAGTCCTTTTTCATACTGGATGTAGGCCTAGCCTCCATCTAGATTTTTATCAACAGAGCCAACCCTTTTTCATGTTGGATGTCAGCCTTTCCTATACAAGGACTTCCTCTACAGAGGTATCCCTTTTTCATGCTTGATACAGTACCTTACCCTCACAAGGATTTCCACTACAGAGCCACCCCTTTTTCATGTTGGATGTAGTACCTTGCCTCTGCAAGGATTTCCACTACATAGCCAACCCTTTTTCATGCTGGATGCAATACCTTTCCTCTGTACGGATTTTGACTACAAATCCAACCCCTCTTTGTGTTGGATATAGTTCTACAGATCCAACCCTTTTTTATGTTGGATGTAGGGCTTAACAGTTATATCCGACCATGGAAGGCCCAACTTACCACCATGTCGAAAAGGCCCTATGCTTACATCCATCAGCATGGTAGGACACACCATCTAGCACCCAAGGAAAGGCTCAACACTTACATCCATCGGCATGGTAGGACACACCATATACCATCTGGGGAAAGGCCCTACACTTATCTCTTACCATGGGAGGCCCTTCCTACCACCATGCTAGAAAGGCTCTGCACTTACATTTAACCATGGGAGGCCCCATCTACCACCATGTCAGAAAGGCTATGGAATTACATATGACCATGGGAGACCCCGCCTACCACCATGTTAGAAAGGATCTGCACTTACATCTAACCATGGGAGGCCCCACCTACCACAATGTTAGAAATGATCTACACTTACATCTGACCATGGGAGGTCCCACCTACCACCATGTTAGAAAGGCTCACAGACTCATCACTTCCCCTTGGAAGGAACCTCGATCTGGAGAACACCAAGCCTCTCCATAAAGCACCCAAACTTCACTCTAGCCATTTCTAGCATAGAATTACATCAGGGATGGTTACATCCAAGGATAACCTATGATATTTTCCAGGATTTATTATATCCAAGGATAACCTAGAGGACTAATTACGTCTGGGAAACCTATGAGATTCGCTAGGATTTTATGCTTAGACAACCTGTCTCACCAGCTAGCTAGAACTCCCTCTTTCGAGAGATCATGATCTGGATCAAAATCTAGAGCTTCATTGCTCCTATCTCAACTGTACTCAGTGCCATGTAAGACTTCATCCTGCTAAACCAGTAGCCCATACTAGATCTCAAACTGAAGAGGAAAACCAGGGTGCTCTTCCTCTCATTCGCACTACCAATCCAAATCAATATAATGATGCATGTTAGTCTTCTAATTCGTATCATACTTGATCCCACACTCAAGTGTATCCTTAATGTACCGCACTGCGTGCTTTGCAATCATCATGAACTTGATTAGGTTTTTCATGGAAAATAAAATATCTGGTCTCGTGTTCATCGTGCACATCAATGACCCAATCATCTGACAATACATCATGGAATCGATCGACTATGATGAAGTATCACTCAATAGCTTCAGGTTCAATTCCATAGGTGTGACTATGTCGTTGCAGTTTGTCATCCCGAACCTCTTCAGGATCTCCACTGCATACTTCCCTTGTCCAAGGGGGATTCCATCTGAACTTTGTCACACCTTCATGCCTAGAAAGTAGTGCATCATACCCAAGTCCTTCATCTTGAACTTGGAATAAAGTCTCCTTCTTACAACTTTAATGAGTTCCTCTTTCCATTTCAGGAACAAGTCATCGACATTAGAGGAATTTTGGGGTCTAAAATGGGTCTCCTAAGGAAAATAATAAAATAATAGTTAAAATAATAAAATAATATTGATTAATTTTGGAGGAAGAAAGAAAAAAACTACTTTTTGTGTTCGTATTTTCGACATATCTCCCTGTATTTTTACTCAAATTCTGATCGAGAGAGGTCGTTGGATGCGGAATTTGATTTTGCATCCAATGAGTACCCACACTGCATACTTTTGATGGACCCCGCAACCCCAAAAACAAGAAATACCTGAAAAAATGTGATAATGATGTCATCATCACATTTTTTCAGGTATTTCTTGTTTTTGGGGTAGCAAGGTCCATCAGAAGCATGCATTGTGGCTACCCGTTGGATGCAGAATCAAATTCCGCATCCAACAAGCTCTCCCGATCGAAATTTGAGTAAAAACACAATGAGATATGTCGAAAATACGAACGAAAAAAGTAGTTTTTTTTAATGACAAATATGTCAATTCAACCATTATGGTTGACTCATTTTATTGAAATTCTATTGGTTCTTGAATTCCAACTCACAAAAACTTATTTTGTCATGTTTTCTTATAAGACCCATTTTAGACCCCAAATTTCCTCTAATGACATATAACAAGAGCATCACTAGTCTTCTGCCTTCAACCTTGAAGCAAAGGTTGGAATCTACTTTACTCTCAATAAATCCTAGAGCCATCAGTAATCTGTCCATCTCGTCATACCATGTCATACCTCAAGATATTTTGCAGTCACTCCCTTTGAAGCAGAGCATCATTCTCCCTCTACCTTTTGTACTCTATGTATTGAAACATTTTGTATTGTAGTGACAAGTGGCTTCCTCTACTACTAATATTTCCTTGTACCCCGTGATGTTTCCATCTACTGCATGCTGGATCTTGTAGATCTATATGGAAGACACTAAAAATTTCCCTTCAAGTCTCAATACCACGTCCTTAACATCATTCTTCTTGAATTGGTGCTCTCCTTCCCTTTGGCTTCTTCTTCATTGCTAGAAGGTTCGGCATCAATGATGTCACTCAGCATAACTGGACTTTTTTTTAGGCCTCTTTCTTTCCTTGGATTATTTTTCATCTATCGTTCTCTTTATATTCTTCTAAATCTTTTTCTTTCACTATGAAAGCTTCTTGGTTCATCTTCATGTATTCTTATTGGAGTGAATCTCGAACTGTCGTCACTTGTTCTTCGCAACAAGTCTTGTCCTTCTTTTCTTGTAGGATATTGTACACGATCTTTCCTACAAGTATTTAATGCATTAGTTTTATGGTTAGAAACATTTCATAAGGAATATTCATAATGGAAAATTATTATGCATAAATATATAATCCTGAAACTATTTTAGCTAATACAACATTCGTCCATATCTCACAGAAATTTTCTAGATGCCTTCCATCTCTACCATGACATCATTGAGATTGTGCACTAATAAAATACATTAGCAAAGAGGTTTCATTCTAGATAAGTAGTAATGGAGTGTAGCATAGCACCATGGGATACTTACCCATCACATGGATATTAGTAGTATATTGTTCATTATTCTATCATGCATAAAACATTTCACAACTAAACAATGTCATATAAAAAACTAGATATATAGGAAAGGACAATTCAAATGCTTATCCTTATTTGTTTCATGGGTAGAATCCTTCTTGTGTCTTCAACTTTATCATATTCTTCATTCATGACATCATCATTTCTTATCAAAATGCTAATATGGATGAGAGGTTCTTCAAGAATTGAGTCCTTTATATTCCTCATTGTTTGAGGGATCTTCTTTGAATCGTGAGAGCTTGATCTTTAGTTCCTCCCATATTCTCTTCTCTTATTATGAGTCGAGCTTCTTCTTTTGTGCACTCTTCCTAGAGTTTGTTGAAGGTAATCACTTCCTTCTGGCACACATTCCTCGAATGAATGAATCCCATGATGCCAGGAGATCATTCAAGGTGGTTATAACAATATCTTGTTCTTCTTCGATTGTTTCATCATAGAAATGAACACTTCCTTTTGGTGTCCTCAAGGATTACACATGGGGGGTGAGATGATCTTTAATAGAATCTACAATGACTCTCTTGGATCTATCCTCAACATCATCTCTCTCTGGCTCCTAGACCGATTTGAGGTGTCTGTCCTGGTTCCAGAGCTCGCTAATCTAGGGTTTGCCAAAGAAACCCTAATTTTCAGAACTTGGAATTTCAAAGTTATGATTTGATAGAAAGATGGGCCTCTTCAAGGTGAGCTGTGCAATGTACTCTTTTTCTGAAAACAACGGAGGGAAGCTCTCGGAACAGGAAGCCCTAGTTTTCCAATTTCTTCTATAGAAATGACTGATATTTTTTCTGTGGTATCTCTGAAATTACTGCTCCTCTATGTATGAAACATCGCATTGAGGTATCATTTTCTGTCCACTTTCTAACACCACATATTAGAGCAGAATTTGTTTCACCAATTGAGACTTATGCATGTTTTCCCAAGGTGACTTATTTCAGTACTATTCAGAATAGAAAACTTGTATATACATACACGTGTCACTGTTTCACCTTCAAGGTCTGAAACTTCTACCACACAAACTACAGTCCGTGCCCTATTTGGAACATTTTGATAAATTTAATTTGGACCTTCATAGCCGAAGAGATAGAAATTTTCCCTAGGCCACCTATTTAAGGTTGAATCCTCGAAGATGTTGGAACCCTGAATTGAGGAATCATATCTCCTCGAATAGAGTGAATATAAGGTTGAAACGTTTACACAAGGTACATCAGGAATTTATCTTCATACTATAAACGTTTTGGCTCTTGATCCTTCTCCAATCTTGCGATATAGCGAATGTACCAAAACTACTAGTTTCAGTCTTTTAGGGTTTTTCAAATTAGGGTTTGACTTTCCTCGAGTTCTACCCAACAAAAAACTTAGATCTTGGTCTCTAAATTTATATTTTGAGGAGGAGAGAAATTCTATGCGGGGCTCACTCAAAAATTCTTCTTCTATTAAAATCCCTAATTTCCCAAAGTAGCGATAAGTCAAAAACTAAAAATGCCCATAATCAAATTTGGCTTTGATAGAAAGATGTGCCCTTCAATTGAGAGTTAGCTTAGCCTCTTTTTGTTGATGATCTCTGGAGAGAGACCCAAAAAGTAAGAAGCCCTATATTTTTCAGCTGCACAGTTTCTTCTTTCATAGAGGCTCTCATACCATGTCATGTTTTTATCATTTAATCAATATGATCTAGGATCTTATCTGAGAGAATACCATGCACAAGAGACAAGAGACACAAATATTTTTCCTCTAGGAAACCATAAAGGAGAAAACACCACAACTTCCTCAGAGATAGAATGAGCACAAAAAGAAAAAGTAAAACCCAAAGATACAAAGATGATCTTTGACAATTGTTCTCTCTCTCTCTCTCTCTCTCTCTCTCTCTCTCTCTCTCTCTCTCTTGTGCGAGCTACTTCTCTCTCATTGATGCGCTACTGTTGAGTGAGTGTGTGTGCCAAATAAAGAGTCTCACTCTCTATTTATACTTGTTTTCCACTTGAATTTTACTCTTACAAGGAAAACCTCACAAGGTGATTCTAATAACCCTAATACCCCTCAACTATGGGGACTATTTCCTCGACTTACAACAGAGGGTTAACCTCAACTCAGTTGTGGGGACTGTTTCTTTGAATTATAATGGAGTGTTAAACTCAATGAATTTACATGACTTTATTATATTAATTGGTCTCCTGATCAGAGTACCAAACATATTCGTCAGGGTATAATGAAATACAATAAGAAATATACAAGTGAATACAGTTCGAAGTTACAAATACATCAACATTTTATGGTACCCATTTGCACCAATTTGTCTTGCTCCTAAGTCAAATACTCTATGAAGTATGCTAGTGAAGGAATTCTTGAATTTCGAACTGCCATCTTGCCTAAGTGGAATGTGGAGACAAACACTGAATACTCAAGGCCTAGATTCGAAAGAATGGACAAGATTAGATGCTCATCTTTCTTCTCAATTCTACACTATTTCAGATGAAGCACCAATGATTTGAACTTTGTGAAGAAATCCTAAATCTTCTTAAAGTGAGTTGGGCTCAGTGAAATAAACTCATTTTTGAGTTGGTGTCCTCTCATCTCAGCAGTCTTTCTAAACAGTGACTCAATATTGAGCCAGAATTTGTTGGGTGTGGTAAGATTGTTTACATGGAAGAGAAGATACCTCGAGATAATGAGACAAAGCATCCTGAATGTCTCATCTAATCTATTGAAGTACTTTGATTTTTCCACAGTAGAGTTGGGTTCATTCTTAGTCCCCATAGTGACTATGTAGAGGAATTTCAACCTAATTTAGATCATCATTTCTGAATTCCATTCAAAATAATTGAATGGGGTAAGAAATACATGATTCTACTCCATTTATGATTGTCCACTGGGCGTCTAAAAATGGTTCTTCATGACATTTTCCTAAATATTTAATAAATCAAAAACTCATGCTATTTTACCTCAAGTGTTACCTTCATGGAAGCCTTGGCTGACATGAATGGACTGGTCTATGCTGGAGCTATGTAAGTCGATCTGTTGTTGAGACATATGTATATGAGAGATAAAACTGGATGAGACTGAATTTGATCCATGATGTTGTGCTGGTTGCATGAAAGACTAACTGCTGAGACAAGTGATGAGGATAAATTATACCATAGAAGTAGAAAGCCCATTCTCTTATTTTGAAAATCAACTGCTAAAATGAAAATGGAAAGGAATTGAAAAAATATTGAACAAATGATGTTGCAAGTCATTGTTGAAACCATTAGATCACATAATATTCAACTGCTACAAAACCAAGGTACAATTCTTACCATGCGAATGAATGTGCTGAAGTCGAGCATGGAAATAAATCATTGGATTACTAGCCATTATTGTATGCCATTAACCAATGTGAAGAAACTCACCTTTGATGACAGTGAGCTCTAAAGTACCTTAGTGCACCTTGATAATTATGAATGGATGTGCTGGAGTCGATTCACCTGCAAGATTTTTCAATCAAGAGGCAGTGATGAATCCCCATGATTAATAACAATGGAATGTGCCATTGATTCATGCAGATACCAGGGCACTATAAAAACTCTAATATCGATCCCAAATGATGTGTCGGAGTCGATGGGACAAGACCATTGGAAGGTGTACCTTAATGAATTCCACATTATCCAATACGAGTACAAAATAAATGATTGTGAAGAATCATAGTGAAAAATAGAACCAACATGAAACTCAAAAGTGGAAAGTATATGTGAAGTCATGATGTAGTAGTGATGGGAAATAAAATGGTTATGGTGATTACATAAGCAGTGGAAAATGGGACTTCGACATGAATGTATTTTTAGGGTTTTGAAATGAGGAGGGTGAATGAATCCACCATAGGGAAATTGTCTTCTTGAGGGGTTTTTTTTTTGGCAACAATTGGTATGATAGGTGTCTAAAAATGATTCTTGGCATGTAGTAATGGGAATTGACTTATTTAACATTGGTCTATTTTTCACATCAATCTATCTATTTTTTTTCATGTATTCAATCCATTTTCAAATTGATAAAAAGTCTTCAAGAGTCACTCGTGCATGCATTGACCTTCTTCTTCCAAGGACCTGCAAAAACCTAGCACTTGCCTGCAATAAAACATGAGATGATGGAAGAAGAGAGACGATTGGTCTCTCTTCACCCAAAACTTATGAAAAAACAACAAGCAATTATTTATAAAAAAAAATCCAAAGAAAAATGAACAAAGCAAAATCCATTTTATACCTGCATGGGAGCAATGTCCATCTAGACTCACCAACAGTATTTTGATCATAGCTTCTTCGTTCCTTGTCCAATTTGAGTGAATCCAAATAAAATGAAAGAAAATTCATAGTTATATTTCCATTATAAATATGTTTTTAAAATTCTATGTAATTATGTTCCAAATCACTCAGTAACAGCCTGCATGACAAGGTGTTTTTTCGAATTTTGGACTAGACCAATAGTCACGTTTTTAGACTTAAATTTTTAGTTTGATAATGGATTGATGTGATTCCAATTGGAGATAAAAGTAAATTCACGTAGGTATCTCCATTAGAAACAAGTTTTGAATCCAACAAGAATTGATGGGTGAAATAAGCCAATGAACAGTCTAGAAAATAGAGTTTTAGGAATGCAGATTTGTGATAGGCAGTCGGTATTTTGGTCATAAAATTTACATACGATATCGGAATGGAGTGATTCAAAATAATTTGTAAACTATATTCATAGGTTAATATACCAATGAAACAGGTTTACAAAATATGTCCAATAAGGTATCCAAAAATTGACTGTCCCAGCTCTGTTCCTAAGCTGCCTGCCTGACACCCTGTTAGTATTTTGGCCATTAAATTTTCGTTTAACACCCAATCGTAAAAATTAAAATTGTTTTGGAAACTAGATTCAAAGGGATAATTGTAATGTAAACATTTTTTTAAAATAATTCTATTTGTTCTCTCAAAAATGGACTGTCCCGACTGTGTTTCAGTAAAATTTTCAAGCTAAAATGTCACAAAAATCCAATAAATTAAATTTGACCCCCAAAAAGTGATCGAAATAGGTGTGAATGTTTTTAATTATGTAAAATTAAATATAACACACACCTATACCAAAAAATTCAAGCATTGAGAACCTATAGATAGACTTACACAGTCTGTTACCACCGTAGCTGCAACTCTTAAAAAATGACATAATGTTGAAATAAAACATGTGTATTTTTATGGATGTGTTATATATAATTGAAAACCAAATAAATGCCATGATGTGCAACACACACATATCTAAAACTCATAAATTTTTACCTGTAGCATAGTCACACCTAGTGTTGCAACTCACTGTCGCAGCTGAGAGTAATCACAGCTGAGAGTAATCAGTCACAGCTGGGTGTTGCAACTAACAAATTCATGCCAAATTTCAAGCTTGAAGGGTTCCATAATCATTGACTCATTTTCTTGTGTATCCTTCATTCACCTTCCCTAATTACTATAATTTTTTTTTCATGATATTTTTATTTTTATTTGTAACAAATAGAGACAAATTGAAATTGGGAAATGGATGACAAAAATGACTTAAATTTTTTGTTCAAATAGACAACAATTACAAAGAATTCATGAAAACATCCCATACCCATTCCTTATCTTTCTACTTTCTGATCTTCCAGATCGCAACAAGGCGCAAGAAGAGAGCATACTTATTCAAAAAAAAAAAAAAACTTAAAAAAATAAAAGCATGGTTTTATTATGTTATTCCACCCTACCCTATTCTACTTGGAAAAAAATCATTCAAGTGTATGCATATTTCCAATGGAGCCATTTTCGAAGAAGTGACTCAAGTATGCTCATACTCCCAATAGAAAAATATAACTTTATGAATGCTACGATATGAGAGATCAACTTTCCTTGAAATGATGGTGCCAAGAATTGGTGAAGTATAAAATGATGCTGCAGACCGATGACAGATTAAAACCAAGCTTCAATATAGTCTTTGTTCCCTTGATTGCTCATGGATGTTACACCATGAAGATCCTTATTAAACTGATCTTCCTCAATGCATAAGAGTTTTAGATCTAATGATGTGAATGATGCTTTTGGTTCCAATGGCTGTTCTTCATCAAATATTACGTGTGTCTTGTTGATCTTGTTTGCTTGCTTATGAAGACTAGAAGAAACTCCATCTGCAAAACTTGGAATTAAAACATGTTCAGGCCTCATATGGATTTGCTGCAACAATGCACAACCTTTTTGCAGCGGTGTAGGTGAGGTAGAACAAGAGGGAAATGTAAGAACATTTTGCAGTTCAGCACTGTAAGCATACTGTACTACTTTATTATGGTTAGGGTGGAGGGTGGATTGGACAGGAAATTGTGTTGGGTACCAAGGAGTTTTATGAGAAGATAGATGTGGCTGATGTAGATGATTTAGTTGTGAGGTTGATATTGAAGGACCAAGTTGTGTTGCAGCATGAGGGAGAGTGGCCATGTGATCATAAGATAGGCCATTCCAACCTTGTGGATAAGGTAGGTAAGAGTTAAATTGAGCCTGCAATGGCTGCCATGGTGGGAGAGTATTCAATGGATGAGTATAAAAGTAAGGAAATGGAGGGATAGAATTTTGAACCATAGATGTAGGCCATGGTTGACATGACTATTGCAATGAGTTGGATGCAACTCCCAAATCTCTATGATATGTTTATTTCATCTTTGGTGAAGAGGGACAATGATCTGTGGAATAATTCAAGTCACACATACCACAACTTTTAAGACTATCCAAAGGAAAATCCCTTGCTTCTCTTATTTCCTCCTGCTTTTTCTTATCCTATAAAACACCCGATTGTGAATCAGCTTTAGAAATTTCAAATAAATTACTGATTTCAGCTCGTAAAACTCTTGTTTTTGCAACAGATTTAAAAAATAAAGATAAAATTTCCTTAGAATTTTTACCAGTATTCAAGTTTTTTCTTAAATACCTTCTACATAACTCACAAATATCATCATATACTAACTGAAATACATTACCTGTTCCTATCAGATTTAATACTTCTAAATATTCAGCTTGGATTCCCTTGAGTAGAAGTGTTTTTAATATTTCCTTCCCCAGTTTCCTCTGTTAGGATCTTTAGAGGTTATATTGAAATTGTTCTATGTATTCCTCTAGAATCTCTTCTTCTCCTTATGTCATTTCAAAAATGTCTTCATTGACCCTGCAATAATCTTGGTACCTTTTCAAGAATACACTTTTCATGTCTTCCCATGTTTGTATACATTTTCCACTGAGGCTCATGAACCATTGAAGGGCTATTTCTTTTAGAGTAAGTGGAAACACATTCAACTTTTGATCATTAGCACAATGACCATATCCTCTACAAAGCACTTCAAATTGAAATAAAAATACATCAGGGTCTTCGTTTTCCAAACCGTGAAAATTTGGTAGAACGTGTGGGGGGATTCTTTTCATTGGTGCCACTCCTCTCGAATATCTGATGGGAAATTCGAAGGTAAAAACTTATACATATTTCTTACCTACCATCTCTTCATTAGATTCTTTGTGTGCTATCTTGAGGATCCTCCTTAGAATGTTCCTATCAACTTGTTAGTAGAATGGGTGGTGCTTACAACACCACTAAGGGGAATGATAAGATTTATGCTGCAAAGATTGAAAATGAAATAAAACTGAATGTAAAGACATAAAATTAACACTTGAAATAAATTCAATAAACTGAAATGTAATAATGCAACCTACATGCCCTACTTTAACAATGCATCTACAAAATAATGTCAGATGTACTTTTACACAATTAATAACTTCCTCGGCAATGGTGCCAAAATGTTGTGCCCACTATATGCCAGTTAATTAAAACTTAACATGCAGAGTGCTAAACATAAATTATCAACCCGAGGAAGTCTTTTATTTCAAAGATATCATGCAAGATCTATGCAACCACAATTTCTACCTAATACGGTTATCTATTGATATGCAATTGTAACTATTTGTAGACTAGATCACACCTGCTTAAAAAGAAATCAAACCTAAGCCTATTCATAAAATCACACTGTAAATATAATCACACTTGAACAAAATCAATTATCATAAAACAAGATCTAATTGCATAAATATAAAAGAAGTGTTTTGTTGGCCAACAATCTATCAAAATGAATTAACAGAAGAACGATTATGACAAATTTAATAAATGAAAGCATACAACTATGATAAGATTAATGAATGAAAGCATGAACAAAATAATAAGCAAATATAAACAATAAAACATCTACAATCAACACTACCAACATCTGCTCAGGGAAGAGTGACTTTCCTCCATTGAGTAGAGCTGGATCTCCACAATAAAAGTCTACAACTCTAGAATTAAGAAACTGCCAGCGTGTATTATCATAATGGAAGGATTACAATAGATCTGGATCAAATCCTACATCATAACATTGTGTTCTCTCCTATTCCTAGAATATCCCATCCCCTTTATCAATGAGATTGATTACATATTTATACATAAAATTATCTCATGGAAATGAGGAACTGAACCCCCAACTTGTGATCTGTCACAGCTGAAACACGGCCGTAACTGCTGGCAACTTTGGAACCGACCGCAACACCAAATATGGAAAATAACCTCTTGAAGAACCACCTACATATCTCAAACCGTAGCTTTGTTTGGTGATTTCCTTTCGATTCAGGTAAAAGAGGATGTTTTGCACAAAACCCATATCTCAAATTTTTGAGATTCATTTTCGTCTGCCTGCAAGTCAAGACACGAATCAAGGTGTTCTTATGTGGCATGCATTTTTGGTTAAGGTTGTAACAGCTAGCTATGAGCGTCTTGTATGTGACAACTCACTCCAAAAACCATCATTAGTAAAATTATGAATAATAGTCTTTAATTCATCAAAGATAAAGGAAAAAAATCATTATTAACCACTTAAAACATCAATGGAAGTAGCATGTTGTTTTACGCATAGCTACAACAAATGGATGGAAAATGGAATGATAAATGGGCAATAATGGTAAGAAAATGGATGAAAGGTATGTCGATAAGTGATGGAAAAATGGACAATTCCAAGGCCCAACATGCATCGGTACATACAACAAAATCCTTAAATGGATCCACAATTTTTAAAATAGGGTTGTAGTTAAGAAGTGTTTTAATTTATTAAAACTCTTAGTACATTTTTCGTTCCAATCAAATTTCTTGCCTTTATTTTGTAATGAATTTATAGGGTATTTGATCTTAGAAAATAGTTCAATGAATTTTTGGTATTAGCGAGTAATCCCCATGAATGATCTTATATCGGTTACATTCTTTGGAACATGCCATTCAATGATACCCTAAATTTTATCAATATCTACATATATTCCATCCTTAGACACCACATGTCCTAGATACTGCATTTATTCATTGAAAAAGTCACATTTGCTAAATTTAGCAAATAATTGTTGCCCCCTTAGCATTTGTAAGATTATTTTTAAGTGTTCTTCATGCTCTTGTTTAATATGTCGTCGATAAATACGAATTTATCTAAGTATTTACTTATTATACTATTCATTAAACACATAAAAGACATAAAAGATGTCGGGACATTTGTTAACCCAATGGGCATTACGACAGACTCATAATGATTGTATCTAATTCTAAAAGAAGTCTTAAATGGGCTGATGCACAATCATGGAGTCCTTTAAAGACACTTTAGATGCCACATAATACTGGAATAAATGGGAAAATCTGACTTTAGGTGACAATTACGAGTACTTCCCTAACTTATTTGAAGATGAAGTAAAAAGAGAAAAGATAGGTAATTGAATAAGCTTTCGTAATATATAGCATTTATGCACAGAAAATGTGTGTAAATGATTATAAAATTAGTTTTCGTGAAAGTGGGTTTTCAAATTTTCAGCAGATCTTAACATATATGTTTGTACGGGTGCAGCAATATATGAGGTAAATGATGTCCATTTGGGGTAAAATATTGCAGACATATAAAGGAAATATGGGCCAAGTGAAACACTATTTATTCGGAATTTTTCTTGAATTATTTTTTTTATTATTAATTATTGAAGTCAGAAAATCTTGAAATTAAAACCTTATGTGCAGGTGCAACACTTTAGGGGCAAAAATTAATGAAATTCTTGATTTCTAAATATAAGATCGTAGAGCTTGATCTCATCTAGTGCACCATATAGTTTTTTTGGGGAATGGTGATGGAAATCAAAATTTATATAACAAACAATCGATGTATACATTTTCGAAAACTGACGTGTTTCATTTAGAAAAATAATTATAAATAAATAAAACATAGTTTTGAAGGAAAAAAATTACATATTCATAATCGTCATTTCGTACTCTACAATATCCTACATTTTCATAAAAAAATATTGTGTATGTCATATCAAAACATGCAATATAAACTGAGCATATTGATAGAGTTCTAAAAGACAAGCAATAGCCCTTGTTGATTTGTCCTAGTCAATAGGTTCGGTATTCCGAAGCTGCTTCCAAACCTAATGCCAAACCT
>LPNX010585211.1:88046-93684 GCA_001517045.1 Pseudotsuga menziesii
CTGTAATGTGGCTCGTCGTGTATTGGCTGAATCAATTGTATGTAAATCCACAAGACAACGTCGTTTGCTTAAATGCACATCACAAATTGTTCCTTTACATCCAAAGACACTTAAAAAATATTTAGTAAGAAGAGACAACCTTGATGTAGAGGGAAAAATGGAAACATTATGGGCATTTAGCAGTAGGTTTCCCCGCAAAGACATGAAGTTAGTCGAAGCAGTAAAGGGCGTAGTGCAAATGTTTTGGCATGATAACACTAGGCCTTATTCTAACACGAAGGATTTGTTAAAACATTGTATGGGTTCTCATCACACTAAACCTCGTGTTAAGCATTATCTTGACATGGCACAAACTCAACTATTCGAGATGTTTAAAGTTGCCCATGTAGAGCTAAGGCTCGGGCAAAGATATTTTGAAAAATGCAAGCCTTGGTATGTTAGAAGCAATACCATCCGGAACACTTGTTGTTGTGGATACCACATAGAGTTTGACCTATATTATAATACATTTGCACATATATGTCATTTTTTGCATCCTAACCATGTGCAGGAATGCTCAAGTACAGTACCGCCAATGTCATCCAGAGAATTCATCCATAGCATCATGTGTCCGAGGAAAGATGAAAAGACACATTACTTAAAACAATGTGTAGAGAATTCTTGCAACAATTGTGGTGGGCTATCCTTATGGTCTGATTGCATCCATGAAAGTGAAGATCAAGCATTCGAGAATGCAATTGTCGAAAAGCAGAACTATCAGTATGAGACATATCAGCTAAATGATGGGAAAGAAAGCAGGAAGATTAAATTGGTGACTTCATAGGTAAATTCTTGAATATTGACAAATTAATATTCATGTACACATTCTTTTATGCGGTTTATTGACATTAATATTCATGTACCAGGTGCGAGTATGTGATTTTATTCCATAGTTTCGTGGAAAGATCCAACAATACATTCAACATGTCGATATGGCACAGTGGAAAGATGAGCAATTCAAAATATGCCGGGACACCTTCCCTCTCGTAACAATACTATAAGTGGTTGACTTTGTGGAAAATTACACCCTACAACCACAAAATGAAATTCAAAGTCAATACTATCACTCAGAGCAAGTGAGCATAATGGTGCGTATCACGTATCGACATGGGAAAAATAGCAATGAAGAGAAACGTGTGATAATGAAAGAAATTCACTTCTACATAAGTGCCAACCGGACCCATGACATCCATTACGTGCAACATTGCTTTAAATTATTCTATGGTCACGTGATAGATATGGATATACCATTTTATCGTCATTTCATTTGGTCAGATGGTTGTGCTAGACAGTTCAAGAATGCACGTGTATTTGAATGGTTGTGTTTGTTGCACATAAAATACAAGGTGCCACATGTATGAAACTACTTTGAAACTTGTCATGGAAAAGGAGAGAACGATGGTGCTGGTGCATGCATTAAAACTACCCTTCGAAGGGAAGAGATGAATTTTACAGGTGCTCGCCTTCGAGATGTTGCATCTATAATCCAATGGTGTGCATCTGTCATGGGAGAACAAGCAACAAGGAAACACTTAGTGTGAAGAATATTCTAGGAGGTTACAAATGTGGACCAATCACAAACACCTCAGGTGAACACATTGCATGGAACTCGATAGTTTCATTCAATTAGAAGCTCAAACAACTCGGCCCTACAAATTTGGACAAGATTGAAGGCTTGATTTTGCAGTTCCTATAGCATCGGTGAATAGGGTTATTGTGACCATACGGATACCATTGATACATGGGATCGAGTGACACTTGGCACCAATTTCAATGGGGGTAATGACATAGACCATTTGGAAGATGATCAGACACATATTTCTACATACTATGATCACATATCGGATCTCATACAAGCAGGTACACGAGTAGTACCTAAATAAGAAAATGCATTTATGTTTTGTTTAATCGACCTTTGTAGAATTTAATTTATGTATAAATTAGAAATGCAAGACCTTATTTACAAAATGCATTGTTAACTCGACATATTTCCTTTCACAAGTCAGATATATGCAGTGGTTGCCCCAAAAAATAATGAATGGGGTTCTTACTATTGGTTGGCACATTTATTAGAGGGGAAACAAACCCTTCTAGAACCTATTACAGATGATGAAAATATTGAATTCCCAACCGGCTCGATGGTTATAAAAGGGGATTACTTGACACTTGCAGCACAACAGAAAAGGAAGGGTGGGTATGTATATCAGGATTATAGACCAGGAGCTATTATATGCCACTTCACCAACCTAGTAGTTGGTATAAACATCAAGCTCCGCACACTTGCTCACAAAAATAGGTCACATTTACGATACTTTCTACCTCATATAGAGCACAAAAGATTGATGGACACCATCGGCACCAGAAATGATCCACATGGCCCACTTGTATGAGTACATTGTCAGGTGTGTTACATAACCTTTTTAAAAGTGAATTATGAAGCACAATTTCCATTATTTAGCCTTACTGTATTACCAATGTAATAAACCTATGATTGATAGATACCATTCATAGACATAATATTATTTAGAGGATACTAGACACTATAAACACGATTGTACAACCTCAGGTGAGTTATCTATAAACCATGTCTGCACATTTTCATTGGGTTCTATTTTCATTCTTATGATGTTACTAATGTCTAGCCTTTCCTGTTCCTTGGATACAAACACCATCTACGACACATTAGAGGCACCAAGAATGGTGTCTTTAGACACCACCAAATATAGTTCGAAAAATAACAAGCTCTCGAGTTGTTGAAATTTACATTTCTTGATGTTTTTAGTTTAATATCCATTTAATTACATTGCCATGTACAAATCAGAATCCAACTAGAGGCTTTCATACTTTCATGCACCAATTAGGGTCAAGACAAGGTATGAGATGGAACTAGAAACACATGAGATCACCAATACTAGGCTTTCATGAGTCACCAAGTTGCATGATCTAACTAGGTTCAAGACAAGGTATGAGATGTCCAACTAGGGTTTGGTGAGCAATCATGCAAGTTAGGAGAGGGAACTATAAACACATGATCACCAATACTTGCATGCACCAACTAGGCTCTCATGAGTCACCAAGTTGCATGCTCCAGCTAGGATCAAGAAAAGGTACAAGATGGAACTAAGGTTTGGTGAGAAATCATGCAAGTTAGGAGAGGGAACTAGAAACACATGATCACCAATACTTCCATGCACACCAACTAGGATTTCATGAGTCACCAAGTTGCATGCTCCAACTAGGGTCAAGACAATGTATGAGATGTCCAACTAGGGTCTGGTGAGAAATCATGCAAGTTAGGAGAGTGAACTAGAAACACATGATCACCAATACTTGCATGCACACCAACTAAGCTTTCATGAATCACCAAGTTGCATGCTCCAAGTAGGGTCAAGACAAGGTATGAGATGTCCAACTAGGGTTTGGTGAGCAATCATGCAATTTAGGAGAGTGAACTAGAAACACATTATCACCAATACTTGCATGCACCAACTAGGCTTTCATGAGTCACCAAGTTCCATGTTCCAACTAGGCTCAAGACAAGGTATGAGATGGAACTAGGGTTTGGTGAGCAATCATGCAAGTTAGGAGAGGGAACTAGTAACACATGATCACCAACACTTGCATGCACACCAACTAGGCTTTCATGAGTCGCAAAGTTGCATGCTCCAACTAGGGTCAAGACAAGGTATGCGATGTCCAACTAGGGTTTGGTGAGTAATCATGCAAGTTAGGAGAGGGAACTATAAACACATGATCACCAATACTTGCATGCACCAACTAGGCTTGCATTAGTCCCCAAGTTGCATGCTCCAACTAGGCTTAAGACAAGGTATGAGATGGAACTATGGTTTGGTGAGCAATCATGCAAGTTAGGAGAGGGAACTAGAAACACATGATCAACAATACTTGCATGCACACCAACTAGGCTTTCATGAGTAACCAAGCTTCATGCTCCAAGTAGGGTCAAGACAAGCTATTAGATGTCCAACTAGGGTTTAGTGAGCAATCATGCAAGTTAGGAGAGTGAAATAGAAACACATGATCACCAATACTTGCATGCACACCAACTAGGCTTTCATGAGTCACCAAGTTGCATGCTCCAACTAGGGTCAAGACAAGGTATGAGATGTCAAACTAGGTTTTGGTGATCAATCATGCAAGTTAGGAGAGTTAAATAGAAACACATGATAATTGTTAGAATAATCAACCCATAGTATTTACCCACTTAGACATTAATTCATTTATTTTTGTCTTATTTGCCTAGTCCATGAGTCCCACCATGTGCAAGTTGCTAATTGCCTATCCATAGAGGTCAAACTTGCCATTATTGACTCATGGAGCACTTGGGAAATCCTTAGGAATCAAATCTGCTTTATTCCTGGCCTCCTAGGTGCCCATCTATTTTTTCTGCTTTATACCCTGCTTTTTCAGTGTTTTAAGGCACATAGGAAAGCAAGACTAGGTGAGGTGAATCAGCTTTGTTGCCTCTTCCTCCTCCACTCTTTCCTCCATGAAAAAGCATGTATGAGCTTCCATTTGACCACTCTTTAGCTTTCCCATGTGCCCTTGCTAATTCGTGGGGTCCTTGATAGATTTGGGATCAGCTTTTTACACCTATGGGGGATTTGCCTATTTTGGGTAAGCCTGCTTTATGCTAGATTTGGATGCTTCCTTATGCATTCGATTTTCTCATGTATTCTATATATTCTGTAGCCTATGTTATTACAGGGTTGGCTATTGTACACTCAGTTAATATAATTTTGTGTTACAGCTCCATATTCAGTCTCCATTGTTGATAATTTTGCATGATCAATTGTTAATTGTTGTGGGTGAAATTAATCTACTGCAGGCCTGAATTTATACATGGTATCAGAGCCATTGTAGGTTGTTACTCTCCTTCAAAATTGTTTTGCAGGTTCGACATCAAGACTGGGAGCCTTCTACTGACAGCCGGGACAGATTTTCTAAAGCTATGGATTCACAGAAAACTATCCTCACTCCCTTCAACTATTTTGAATGGAAAGCAGAGATGGAGATCTTGTTGAGAGAGAAAGGCCTCTACAGGGTGACTATGGCTATACAAGCATATCCCAATGCTACTGTAGAGAAGATAAAATGGCACAATTGGAGAGATGAGGCCTATGGCCTTCTATGTCTCAGTATTTCCCGAGACCTCCTTTTCCATCTCGATGGATTGACTTCACCGGATCAAGTATGGGAGAAGATTTCTGAGCTTTTTGGAAAGAAAGATGAGATGAGGGGACATCAGATCAAAAATGAGCTGATTTCTCTGAGTCCCAACAGCTTTGAATCCCTGCAGCTATATTTCTCCAAGTTCAAAGCACTAGTTTTGCAGCTGAAGTAGTGTGGTATCGAAAAGAAAGATGATCAGCTCGTATTGGCCATCCTCTCAAAGCTAGGACCTGACTACTCAGTCTTTGTTTCGACCTTCTATGCCACAAAACTCACATATCGAACCTGGAATATGCCTAGCCTCGCGGATTTCATGGAATCTCTCACATAGGAACAAGACAAGCTGGTGATGATGGGCACCATCAAACCTTCCAAAGACCAAGCTCTGGTTGCTGGAGATTCGAGG
>LPNX010585211.1:94732-109564 GCA_001517045.1 Pseudotsuga menziesii
TCTGATGGATATGAGTTTATTGCAAACCCAGACATCCCCACAAGGCCTAAATAGGCAGCCAAGACACTACATGCAGCAGGACAGTTAGCTGGGGATCCCAATGACCCAAGGAGGACTAGATCTCAATTTGAGAGTGGTCTGTGCATGAAGGATCCTGAGTTTGCTGAAAAATGCTATTCGATGGTGGAGTCTGATCCTCAAAAATATTAAGAAGCAGCAGGATATCCAAGATGCCAAGCTTCCATGAATGAGGAGTTCAACTCGCTACAGAAAAGCAACACATGGGAGCTAGTGGATCTTCCTCCAGGGAGAAAACTAGTATAGTGTAAGTGGGTCTATAAGACCAAATTTGCTGCTGATGGTTCACCACTGAAGTACAAGGCTATATTGGTAGCTAAAGGCTACTCACAGGTTCATGGCATTGATTACAATGAGACTTTTGCCCCAGTGGCAAAGATGGATTCAATCAGGCTAGCTCTAGCCATTGCAGCATCAAGGCAATGGGAGGTACATCATATGGATGTAAAATGTGCCTTTATGAATGGTGATATCACTGAGGAGATATATATGCAACAGCCCAAAGGTTTTTCTACTGACCATTCTCTTGTGTGTAGGTTGAGAAAGTCATTGTATGGGCTAAAGCAAGCCCCCAGGGCTTGGTATGCCAAGATAGATAGCTTCTTGCTATCTCTGAATTTTGTTCGGTGCAAATCTGATTCGAATGTCTATCTGAAGGTAATTAATGGTTCATTAATGATCATTGTGTTATATGTTGATGACCTCCTCATTACAGGAAGCTCACAAGCTGAGATTGCTTCCCTAAAAGGAGCTTTGAACCAAGCCTTCTCCATGACAGATTTGGGGCTCTTAAGTCAGTTTCTGGGGCTTGAGATTGCTCAAACCAAAGCTGGAATAAAGGTGCACCAGTCCAAATATGCCTTGTATTTGCTTATCAAATTCAGAATGCAAGATTGCAAAGCAAGCAAAACTCCTTTCCTTTCAGGAGTGAAGCTGGAGGAAGATGATTCTCCACCGATGGTAAACAACACTTTGTATAGACAGTTGATTGGATGTTTATTGTATTTGACACATACTAGACCTGACCTTTGTTATGCATTAAGTGTTGCTTCTATATTCATGGATCAGCCCTATGAGATCCATTGGAAAGTAGCAAATAGGATCCTTAGCTTTGTTCAGGGAACAAGGACACATGGGATTTTCTATAAGGCCAATTCTGACCTTGAGTTAATTGGTTTTACTGATAGTGATTGGGCAGGTGATAGCACTGACAGGAAGTCCACTTCAGGTTATGTGTTCATGCTTGCAGAAGGGCCAGTCAGCTAGTCAAGCAAGAAACAGAGTGCCATTGCACTCTCATCTACAGAAGCTGAGTACAGAGGAGTTGTCAATGCAGCAACTCAGTGTTTATGGTTGCAGGGTTTACTTGGAGAGTGTGGTTTCAAACCTGAGTACTCAACTACCATCTACTATGATAAACAGAGTACCATTCAAATCTACAAGGATCCAGTTCAGAAGCAGAGAACCAGACACATTGAGATTCACATGCACTACATTAGAGAGCTTGTGCATGATGACACCATTCACCTACTCTTCTGTTCATCTTCAGAACAAGTAGCTGACATCTTCACAAAATCATTTTGTGAGAAGACCTTCAGCAATCTCAAATCACTGTTGGGGATTGCTGATCATGCTGTCAAAGCATGAGTGGAGACAAGATTCTACAATTTTGTTTTATAGTCCATGTTTAAGGGAGGATTTTCCCAAGTTGGTTTTGCCTCTTTCCTTGTTTCATATGGACTTGCAGTATGTAAAGGGTGACTAAGCCTTGTTGCTAGGCCCTATATATTTTTGACTTATTACTCATAAAGTCAAGCTTAAGGGGGGGTGTTAGAATAATCAACCCATAGTATTTACCCACTTAGACATTAATTCATTTATTTTTGTCTTATTTGCCTAGTCCATGAGTCCCACCATGTGCAAGTTGCTATTTGCCTATCCATAGAGGTCAAACTTGCCATTATTGACTCATGGAGCGCTTGGGAAAGCCTTAGGAATCAAATCTGCTTTATTCCTAGCCTCCTAGGCGCCCAACTGCTTTTTTTGCTTTATACCCTGCTTTTTCAGTGTTTTAAGGCACATAGGAAAGCAAGACTAGGTGAGGTGAATCAGCTTTGTTGCCTATTCCTCCTCCACTCTTTCCTCCATGCAAAAGCATGTATGAGCTGCCATTTGACCACTCTTTAGCTTTCCCATGTGCCCTTGCTAATTCGTGGGGTCCTTGATAGATTTGGGATCAACTTTTTACACCTATGGGGGATTTGCCTATTTTGGGTAAGCATGCTTTATGCTAGATTTGGATGCTTCCTTATGCATTCAATTTGCTCATGTATTCTATATATTCATCAGCCTATGTTATTACAGGGTTGGCTATTGTACACTCAGTTAATATAATTTTGTGTTACAGCTCCATATTCAGTCTCCATTGTTGATCATTTTGCATGATCAATTGTTAATTGTTGTGGGTGAAATTAATCTACTACAGGCATGAATTTCTACAATAACCAACACTTGCATGCACACCAACTAGGCTTTCATGAGTCACCAAGTTGCATGCTCCAAGTAGGGTCAAGACAAGGTATGAGATGTCCAACTAGGGTTTGGTGAGAAATCATGCAAGTTAGGAGAGTGAACTAGAAATACATGATCATCAATAATTGCGTGCACACCAACTAGGCTTTCATGAGTCACCAAGTTGCATGATCCAACTAGGATCAATACAAGGTATGAGATGTCCAACTAGGGTTTGGTGAGCAATCATGCAAGTTAGGAGTGTGAAATAGAAACACATGACCACCAATACTTGCATGCACACCAACTAGGCTTTCATGAGTCACCAAGTTGCATGCTCCAAGTAGGGTCAAGACAAGGTATGAGATGTCCAAATATGGTTTGGTGAGAAATCATGCAAGTTAGGAGAGTGAACTAGAAACACATTATCACCAATACTTGCACGCACCAACTAGGCTTTCATGAGTCACCAAGTTGCATGCTCCAACTAGGCTCAAGACAAGGTATGAGATGGAACTAGGGTTTGGTGAGGAATCATACAAGTTAGGAGAGTGAAATACAAACACATGATCACCAATAATTGCATGCACCAACTAGGCTTTCAAGAGTCACCAAGTTGCACATGCTCCAACTAGGGTCAAAACAAGGTGTGAGATGTCCAACTAGGGTTTGGTGAGAAATCATGCAAGTTAGGAGAGTGAACTAGAAACACATGATCACCAATACTTGCATGCACCAACTAGGATTTCATGAGTCACCAAGTTGCATGCTCCAATTAGGGTCAAGACAAGCTATAAGATGGCCAACTAGGGTTTGGTGATAAATCATGCAAGTTAGGAGAGTGAACTAGAAACACATGATCACCAATACTTTCATGCACCAACTAGGATTTCATGAATCACCAAGTTGCATGCTCCAACTAGGGTCAAGACAAGGTATGAGATGTACAAATAGGTTTTGGTGAGCAATCATGCAAGTTAGGAGAGTGAACTAGAAACACCTGATCACCAATACTTGCATTCACCAACTATGCTTTCATGAGTCACCAAGTTGCATGCTCCAATTAGGGTCAAGACAAGGTATGAGATGTCCAAATAGGGTTTGGTGAGAAATCATGCAAGTTATGATATGTGCTTTATGAGATGGAACAAGGTATGAGATGTGCTTTTATTATGATTGTTAGTGGCATTGGTATAGAAAAATAGAACTCAAAATGTTTAAAGAAATTATTTGTACATGGTCATATGGGGGATTTGGCTAGGGATGAACTTAGTTTTTAATTCTATTTGAGGAAAAATCATTCTTTTGTTCAAGAATTAATCTCTTATTCAAGCATTGTATCAAAAAGTACACTAAACACATGTTACTAATTATTTTCCCATGGTAGCTTACATATCAAAGTCATGGGTTTCCTTGATGGTGCATATCAGAGTGATCCGAATTTTAGTATCACAGGGCGTATTATTTTTCTTTGATATGCATGTCAGTAAGTATAAAGCTGGAACTGGCATTGGAACAAACAACTTTGCATAGTTTACGGCCTCAATGCTCTTGATGAAATGTACTTTCAATGGTGGTGTAGAAACTCTCTAGGTTTTTGTTGACTAGGATCTCACTATAAATTGGATGTTAAACAAGACTTAATTTTCAAATACTCCTACTCTTTAGTACAATTATTTTCAGCATGTTTTTGGGAATTAAACGTTATTGTTAATTCTCTTCCTAAAGCAAGTCAAATTCTGGAAGATATGGAGTTAGAAGAGATAATTGAAGAGCCCTATTTGGTTTCTTCCTTGTGATTCAAATAAAGGTGACATGTAATATCTATGTATATATTTCACTATTTTGGCTGAGTTAGATAATATTTTGGTTCATACAGTTTTTTGGATGTATAAGACTATGTGTGTTTTTGGATATTTTCTTTAATATTATTATTATTATTTTTGGACAATTTTTGAAATTGGGATTTTTCTCCCATATAGGACCAACATGGGAGAAATTTTTGGACAATTTTTTAAATTGGCACATTTGCAAAGATCATGTAGTATTTTGTCTACTGTTATCTATTAGGGTATTTTTATGAGATGGAATTAAAGGCCTGTGGTGGAACTAGGGTTACCAAGGTATGAGATGGAACTAGGGTTTGGTGAGCAATTTGAAAGTTAAGAGAGGGAACTAGAAACACATGATCACAAATACTTGCATGCACCAACTAGTTTTTCATGAACAACAATTTGCATGCTCCAACTAGGGTTACCAAGGTATGAGATGGAACTAGGGTTTAGTGAGCAATCATGCAAGTTAGGAGAGGGAACTAGAAACAGATGATCACCAATACTTGCATGCACCAACTAGGCTTTCATGAACACAAATTTGCATGCACCAACTAGGGTTTACTTCAATTTAGTGTTTGTAGGGTACATGATGTATGTTAGTATGATATAATGAACTAGTATCATAGGGCATTGTAGGGTATGATATGGTATATATTACACATGCATGCATGACTTAGTGTTAAATGGTACATATTGTTAGTATGTTATGTTATTGTACATGTTATTGTATCATAGTATGGTATGATGTTAGTGTCGTAGGGTAATGTAGAGTATGTTATTGTGTGTACGTTAGAATTGTAGAGTATGTTAGTGTGTGTTACTGTGTGTAAATTAGGGTATGTTATTGTATTTTATAATTGTATGATGTTAGAAAGTTGATGAGTCATTTAAATTCTTCCTTTAATTATTGGAAATTCATTTAAGTTAGCACACATGCACGAACCACACATATCATTATATCACATAGGTGAACCACACATATCATTATATCACATAGGTGAACCACACATATCATGTTCCAAGACCAAGTCAACCATGATATCATGTTCCAAGATCATGTCAACCATATATATGTATAAATTTGAACCTTGTTTTATATTATATATGTATAGCAATAATGTTGTACAAAAATTTCCATGCCACACGGCCGTAATACAAAATAGTGGATCAACAAGTACATCTGTGTGTACATATGAACAAAAAGTTACATCTATGTATGCCCCTTATACATTTTTTCTAGTTATCCCCTATTTTGATACCACTGCCAGAGTCTTCAGAGAAGTGTAGCTTTCTTTTGTTACTGCTCACTGGTGACCCCCATTGCTGAACAAGAGGGATAGGTCTCATCAGTGGAGACTGCAGAAAAAACCAAATTTTGTAAGTTAATTTATGAACCTTTAAAAATTCTATGTACATTTGTTCAAATTCCAAAACCAAAATAACATTTCTACTTACTATACATGAGTAAGTAATTACGGGTCCTGGTGCCTCACTAACAGCGACCCTGATTGGGTGCTCTTCTTGCACCAGTTGCTCACTATAAAGCTGCATATATATATATATATATATATATATATATATATATATATATATATGCCAATGTCAACAAATATACATGTACCTTGTGGGGGGAGAGGGTCACCAATTCGAGTCACTTCAAGCACCAAATCAGAGAAAGATATGTACACAAACATACAAAGAAAGCAATCTACATAAACATACATGTTCCCTCGTCAAAGGTGGGCCACCGGTTTGGTGCTCTTCACGCACCGGTGCCTCACTAGGGGACTGCATATAAAGTAACATATATATGTCAATTTCATATAAAATAGTGAATCAGAGACATATATACTACCTGGAAGGAAAATGATGAACTAACAAAGAAAGCAAAACATACATACCTGGCTGGGCGGAAGAGGTGGGTTGACAACAACCTCGCTTTGGTGCTCTTGAAACACCACTGTCACAATAGGTTCCTGCATAAAGTAACATATGTCAAAGCAATACAAGTTACAAATTATTTTTCCAAAGAAAGCAAAACATAATTAAAAGCATATTTCAAATAATACCTATGTCTGCGAATCTACCTCTGCATGAGAGGGAATAGGATGCGATACAATATACTCATCTTGGTCAACCTGCATAAAACATGTTGTATCAAAATTAAGATACATATTGAATGTTACAATCTATACTATAAATATGTAAATAAAGTTGACAAATTAACAAGTATAGTTCTTACCCCTATTGGTGAAGAACCAAACCCATAAGTAATATTGACAGCCGCATCAATATTCTCAACGTTGATCAATGGACTATGCGATTGTGGTGTGCCATGGGACACCAGCTGTATATTTTTTCACATAGTTTGTTAGATAATTAAATAGAAATAAATTGCGAAACAATTGAACATTTCAACATGAAACAAAATATAATATGAAAATAATGAGTTTTACTTACAAAAAAAAGTAATCCATCGTCTCGGAAGTCGGAAGCAGGACCATAGCATATGCCTCCACATGATGTGAAAGGGTGTGGAGTAACATGACTCTCTGAAGAATCTACATCTCCTCTATGATTTGTAGATGGGCCCACCTTAGAAGTGCCATCCCCTTGGTCTACATTGCCTTGGACATCAGTCCCATGTTGAAGCAATGTATCTACCATGTCAAATAATGCCTCCTGTGTATACTCAATCACAGGAACTGGAGGAGGATATACCTGAGGGGGTTTTGGCATGTGTGGTGGGCGTGGAACATGGTTAGAATCTGTCTTGGCACCTTCCCTATCTTGGGGCATCGCATGACCAACACCCGGGTTTCCTAAGAGATCGAAGTAGTTAACATGTTCCCCTAGGATGAATTCTGCATAAAACTTCCTAAGGAAATCAAATGGGATGTCCCTATTCCCATGGGGGTCTTCATCGAAGGCCATATACCAATGATCCATCCAATGTGCCTTTATATTTGGTTCAATGCACCAGTCTATGGAAATGTGTGCTCGACTGGTGGGTGGAACCAATCCGGTGCTAGGGTCCCAGAATAATGAAAATAACTGGTCTTTTGAAATTTTAAGGGCTTTTATGTATTTATGAGTCAATCCATCGGAGTAGTATTGCCTCCTGAATTATTTATACGAGGTAATGTTGTACAGAGCTACTTGGGCATCGAAAATTTTGTTTGTTTTTGTGTCCAAGGCATCGGCTAAAGACTCTCTCAAATGATCCCCTCCTCTAATAGATGAGCTAAGGCGGCTCAATGACGCCAAGTGCACAATAATCTATGTGTTTCTATCTTGTTCCCCCTCTGGGTTTGGGTTTGGGTTTGGGTTAGGTTGTGGGTTAGGTTGTTGCGAGTTAGGTTGTGGGTTAGGTTGTTGTGCGTTATTAGAGGGTGGGTTTTCCACATTGTGTTGTTCATTTCTGTTGTCTGTTAAGATTTAAACAAAAAACTACAAGTTATTTTACTTTTAATCATTATTTGATTGAACATTCAATATATTTTTTTAATTTGTTTAAAATAATTATAAAAATAATGAAATTATGGAAAAAATTAAAGAATGGAAGATCAAGTGAAAAGGGTAATCTAGCATTTACCTGCCATTGGAGCAATCCACCTCGAACTCAACCTCGAAAAGCAAAAATGCAAATCACACTTGCGCTATTTCGCCCTTGCTGTTTTTCGCTATCCCAATCCTGTGCAAATGAAATTTGAGGGGCCTGTGGCCTCTGTTTTATTTTATTTTTTTCTTTTCAATATCGCATATGCAATATTGAAAAGTAAGGAACTAATATATATAGAAATATCAAACACATGTTTTTTCTAGAAGATAACATTGAAGGAATCTTTAGAAAAGTAGAATTAAATAATCTAAAAGAATTAGAAGGGAGAAGGGATTTTGTTGGGAAAGAGGAAATAGAATGCATGTTGGAGAAGTAGATCAAATTGGTTAGCAAAAGGGGATCATAATAAAAAATTATTTCAAATTTATGCTAAACATATAAAAATAATTCATACATTTAGGAAGATAAAAACATGGAGGGGTTTGGAGTAATTTTTTTTTGGAGAAATATCATATGCAAGAGTAAACTATTTTAGTAACTTCCAAGAACATTTAAGGGAAAATATTGTTGAAATATTGAATATTGTCTCTTTGTTTTTGAAAATGATGGAGGATAAGGGAAATAAGGATTTGAAAGATCATGTTACAAAGGAAGAGCTCAATTTTTTCCTAATATCGCCATTCAAGAAGGAAAAGGATCGAAGCCCAGCTCGGTGGACAATAAAATTTTATTTGTGTTTCTTTGAGATGATAGAAGATTCTAATAAGAAGAATTAAAGAATAGGAAAGTCTTGGGGGAACTATATTATATCTGTATAGAAATTATCTCAAAGAAAAATAACCCATATCTTTCTGTAACCTTGGTATCTAAGATAATAGAACATATTTTGGCTAATGGATTAAAAAGTAAGAAACACTATATTGCATGCTTTTTTATCAAGAGTAATATGTGGTATCATTTGTGTATATTTTCTAGGCACGTTGTGGAGATCCATTATTAGCCATATTTACTATGCAATGTTAACATACTACTTTGTGGAGATAATATCACTATTTTGTTATTATTTAATAGCATTGATCATTATTTCCCTTTGCGCATACTGCTTTCAACTTACAAGCACTAAATATCTTATGGTATGTAAGAAACATTTCTGAGTCCTCTTACATTTCTTGTTCTATCCAGATATAATTTAATTGGAAGAATTCATGATACAATACCAAATGGATTATTGTGTATTAATAGCTCATATGTTAATGAAGAAAAATTTAGGCTTGTCTATATACTAGTTGATGGAAGGTTGGAAGGAGTAGGAAGGATGAAAAGAGTGTCATTCAAAGCTCATTATACAATGGAGGCTATGCGAAATTATATGATTTATCTTGTTCCTTCTGAGATTACAATATTGGCACAAACATTCTATTCAAACAAACTCGAATAGAACAATATATATAATTCACATTTTTCATTTATGTCATTTGTTTTGTATGAAAAATAAATTCTAGGAAAATCTATAGATATGTTTTGGAACTTGCTATTGTAGTCCATCCAATGCAAATATCAAAATGAAATTGATTGATTGGGTGTTGTTGGAAGTATGAAACCTTCATTGGGAAGGTAGTGGAAGAAGAGAGTGAGATGGAAGGGTTGCTGAATGGTTACTCTAAAATCATGGCTTTCGATCTCTACATTTCGAATATCTTTAGATCGTATATCCTCCACAATGGTTTCTTCATAAAACCTAAAAAATCCACCCTACTCATATCTATAGATATGTTTTGGACCTTGCTATTGTAGTCCATCCAATGCAAATATCAAAATGAAATTGATTGATTGGGTGTTGTTGGAAGTAGGAAACCTTCATTGGGAAGGTAGTGGAAGAACAGAGTGAGATGGAAGGGTTGTTGAATGGTTACTCTAAAATCATGGATTTCAACCTCTACATTTCAAATATTTTAGATCGTATATCCTCCACAATGGTTTCTTCATAAAACCTAAAAAATCCACCATACTCATATAATCCCATGAACCATCACCTTTAATGAAGCAATATTGAAGCATGAAGCAAGGAACCAACATGATGCATGGATGGGTATCATTAATATGGATAGGTATCAACTGTGTCTTCCACATCCATTATGATCATTTAACAATCCTTCCAACAATAATGTTAAATATCGCATATGCGATATATCACATATCAGATATTTAACATTACAAAATGCATATGTGATATATCGCATACGCGATATGTTTTCACGAACATTAGCCTTGTGTTTGGGATTAGGTTATTCTAAACGTACCATCAATAACGCATATGCATTCTTTATTTGCACTTCAAAAGTGCGTTTCTGATTTCTTGAGTGGCACCAAAAAGTGGAACCAAGTTCGTGCGAGCGCCCTTATTGCTCTGTTAATTAATAAAGATTTAGAGTTATGTAATGTTTAAAAACATTAACTTTGAACTTTGATTATTTCTTCATTAATAGTATTTGTAACATAATCATATTCTAGTATATATAAAATAATATGTTTTAAGCTAAAAGATATAAGTGTGGTTAAACCCTTGTTTTAGATACTTACTGTAGCTCATATAATTTTTATTGTATCAGCATAAATATTTACTATAACTGTATTGTAGTACTGCTATTTCTTTTCCAATATTTTTACATAGATAAACTTGTTAAAACAATAAAAATAAATACTCAGAACACTGTTCCTTTTAATAATAACTTACATACTGAAATAAATTACTCTGTTATCTACAAAATGTAGAACCCTATATATTATATTCAATCTCTTATCATTTTCTTTCATCTACTTAAGATATTCTAACTGTGTTGGAGTATGGCCTAGTTTTCCATGTGTGGAAAAACACAGTCTAGAAATTATTTCCATTCTAACACATTACTTTTCTAAATCAAAACATTTCTTCAATCATTTAAAGAGACTACTAGATTCTAACATTTTACAAACTGAATATTTAACATTCATATAACAGTCAGAGTCATATTTATCTATCTAACACAGTAAAACAAAATAATGTAGAACCTGTTTAGGATAGACGACAACAGTGTTAGGAGGCCGTTCCTCCCTACCAATCTCTTGGAGATTGCTCAAACAATGCTTCCTCAAAACCCCCGAGCCTGTTCCTATTATTCTTGGTTGAGAACTGGTGGAGAATGCAAATAGTAGACTAGTCCAATATCTTAGTAAATCACTCTACACTTAGTAGTAAGATCATTTAGATTAAAAGTTGCACTAGATAAATCTACAGTTATACCCTCAAAACTTTCCATAATTCCCTTCCATTGAATTTCCCTGAAGTACATTCATTCACCTGAACAATCACTTCTATAGAATGAGTAGCCTTGACTCTTTTCAATGTGAATTTTTATACATATTTCCTAGGTCTTTTGGGTCAGTTTTCATTAATTAAGCCACCTGCTCTGATTTCACTTTCTTGGGGAATCATGACCCCAAATGTAGGGAGGTTGGGACCTGCAATAGTTGGAAGTGGTTTGAGGATGCTGCCACATGTCAGTTTGCTCTCCACCCAGTATCCTCCACCAATTTGACAAGTAAACACTCTTTTAACAGCTCTCCTAAGCTGTTTTCTCCTCCTTTATTTATTTATAAATAAAATATTCAGAATTACATTAAATATCCTTGACTCTGCTGAGTCATCAATTACAACTTAGCATAAAATTTAACATATTTTCCTCAAATAACATCAAATAATATAAAATTATTTTTGCAAAATTGGGGCATGTGACATACACACCCCCTTAAAGTATAACATCGACCTTGATGTTATTTATTCTTCGCCCTCACAATTCCCCTAGAACAAAACATGATATGCATCCTGCATATTGCTTTCATATTCCCAGGTGGCTTCCTCAGGACTAAGGTGCTTCCATTTCACCTTCACCTGACCAATGGTTCGGTTTCGAAGTGTGATCTCCCTCAACCCGAGGATACAGTCTGATTCCACCAGAAAAGCTCATTCTGGTTCCACCTGTACATCATTCCAGTTAACAACATGAGTAGCATCATGAACATGTTTCTTTAATACATAAATGTGAAAAACATTATGTACTCTTAAATTTGGTGGTAATGCTAATTAATAAGCTACTTTTCCAATCCTGGATAGTATTTCAAATGGACCACAGTAATGAGGTTCTAGTTTTGCACAACTACCCGATCTCAAAGAGCTCTTTTTGGGCCTCACCTTGATGAACACATGTTCACCTACCTGGAACTCCTTTGGAGTTATTTTAAGGTCTGCTTGAATTTTCTGTTGATCCTGCACAATTTTCATATTACTTTGTACCTGCTTAACAATTTCTTCCATTTCCTTTAATAGTTCAGGACCTAATACTAATCTATCCACCGGATTACTCCAAGAGATAGGAGTATTACATTTCCTTCCATACAAGATTTCGAAAGGACTAATCTGGCTCACGCTTGATAATTATTATTATAAGAAAATTCTACCAGATGCAAATAATCCTCCCATTTACCTGGCTGGTCTTTCACATACATTCTTAATAAATCTTCCAGTACTTGGTTTAATCTTTCGGTTTGTCCATCTGTTTGAGGATGGAACAAAGTACTAAAATTTAGCATAGGTACATTAGGTACATACATTCGGTCTTTATACAGTAAAAATTATTTTGCATTCAAACTGTACCCTTTATTTAAGCTTTATGTTGGATTTTATTTAATTTTAGCTTGTAAGTGTTAGTAAATTTCATCGTGTTCTATCCCCGCTTTAAGTTGTTCATCTAAATCTATTGTATAAGTGCTGATAACTACTGTGAAGTTCAGCCTTGTATTCCTACTTAATGCATCGGCAACTTTATTTCATTTCCCTTTAATGTGCTGAATTTCAAAATCATACTCACTTAGGAAAGCTATCCACGTAGCTTATCTAGCATTTAGATTAGGATTATCTAACAAATATTTTAGTCCTATATTATCAGTCATTAGAATAAATTTTCTGCCAATTAGGCGATGAAGCCACATCTTTAGAGCATGTATAACAGCAGCTAATTCTAGATCATAAGTTGCATAATTATTTTCATGAATTTTTAATTTATTGACTCATAGGAAATAGCATGCGCTTCTTGAGTCAGAACACCGCCTAAACCATCATTGCAGGCGTCAGTGCACACTGCAAATTCTTTATTTGGATCAGCTATTCTTAAAATAGGTGGGCTGGTTAATAAATTATTTAACTTTTTAAAGCTATCTTCACATTTCTGGTTCCAATCATATTTCTTTCCTTTCTTCTACAAAGAATCTATCGGATTCACGATTCTCAAAAAACCTTCAATGAACCTCCGATAATAACAAGTAATTCCCATGAAGGATCAAACATCAGTTACATCCTTAGGAACTGGCCAATATTCAATCGACTTTATCTTTTTGGGATCCACCAAAATCCCTTCCTTAGTCACCACATGACATAAGTACTGAATCTTATCCTTAAAGAAATCACATTTACTAAACTTTGCAAAGTTTTGATGATCGTGTAACTCCTGCAAAACAATTTTTAAATGTTCTTTATGTTCTTCTTCAGTTTTTGAATAGATTAATATGTCATTGATAAACACGACCACAAACTTATCTAGATACTTGTGGATAACGTTGTTCATTAAACACATAAAAATAGTTGGGGCATTAGTAAGATCGAATGGCATGATGAAAAAATTGTAATGGCCATATTGAGTTCTAAAAGTTGTTTTAAAGATGTCTTCATATTTAATCCGAACTTGATGATATCCAGACCTTAAATCATTTTTTGAGAACACTGTGGCTCCAAGTAGTTGATCAAATAGATCATCTATGTGAGGCAAAGGGTATCTATTTTTAATAGTCATCTTATTCAACTGATGGTAATCTATCCAAAGTCGCATGGTTCCGTCCTTTTTCTTAATGAAGATGACAGGTTCCCCCAAGGGAGACACGCTAGGTCAAATATACTTTTTTTTAGTAAGTTATTTCAATTGTGACTTTAATTCATTAAGTTCAAGTATGTTCATTCGATAAGGGTCCTTTGAGTTGGTTACTGCACTAGGTACCAGCTCAATGGTAAAATCTAGTTCCCTTTTAAGAGGTAGTCCCAGAATTTATTCCGGAAATACATCAACATATTCTCTTAAAAATGGTATGTCTTCCAATTTTAATTTTTCTGTCTTATTTAGATTCTCCCCATTAGTTATTGTTACTACATAAGCTTTAAAACCCTTCCTAACAACCCTCTTAAGCTACAGATCAAAAATATGCCTTATGGTAATTTTTCTAGGGATTCCCTTTACACTTATTGGTTTTCCATCATTATTTATACACATAAACGTTTTATCATAACAATTTAAAATCACCCTATGTTGTTCTAACCAAACCATACCGATTTGTAAGTCATAAGAACCAAGAGGTAATACATTAAGCTTTGGGTGAATCCACGGACCTGGGTAACACTTTTTGGCATGCACATTTCGGCAAAAATAGAAAAACGCACCTCGGTCGAGGGCTTGTTAATCCCTCGACCGAGGTTTTAATATCTCGACCGAGGTTTTATTAAGCCCTCGACCAAGGTATTGCGGGATTTACAAACCCTCGGTCGAGGTATTTAAATACCTCGACCGAGGTATTTAGATACCTCGGTCGAGGTTCATACCTCGGTCAAGGGCTTAAAAAAACAGACTTAGCCCTCATTCAAACAAATGGAAAATTTACTGTGCCTTCCAGAGGTGTAAACCCTGCCATTCCTAGCACATAAATGAGCGGAGTTGATACCGATAGATTCACCAACGAATCTTCTATCCATTGACGTATCATACACGC
>LPNX010585211.1:109671-136506 GCA_001517045.1 Pseudotsuga menziesii
ATAGTTTCAAATTGATCCATAACTACTGCACATTCTTTTACAAAACAAGTTACCTTCCTTTTTGCACTAGTGGCTAACTGAACCAACCAAGAGTTTTTAAATTTTTCAACAGGAAACTTACATTGTTCTACCATTTTAGGTGAAATATAACTGAGACTAGCTCCTAGATCAATTAAAATAGCTATAGGGGTTTGGTTTATCATACCTTTTACTTCCACCATGGAATTTTGATATTCTACTTGTCTATTCTCCAAGGCTGCATTGATTCTAGGCATAGTCCTTGTTAAATCTTCGACAGTCATTTCCTTTTGTATGGTATGAATATTACTGACACTCTTTTTCCGATTAGGACAAACTGAGGCATAATGTGGACCATTACACTCCTAGCACTTTATAGGTTCTTTGTGTAATTACCATGGTTATTAGTAGATTCTTTACCCTTTGAATTGTTCTGATTGCTTGGTGAATTATTCTTATTCCCTTGGAAATTATTGTTAGAAATTTTTTTGGCCTTATTGTTTTTAGAATTCCAGTTGGGCACAAATTTTTTCTTCTTTTGATCATAATGGTTGTTATTCTTCTTGGCCTTCCAATTGGCCATGCTCTCCTTCTTCTGATTCTGTTCATAACAGAAATTGGCTTTTCTCATAGCTTATTCCATATTTTTTGGATTTTCATACTCAATCCTATCCTTAATATGATAAGGTAGACAGTTGAGGAATCGTTGTGCCTTTGGATTTTCATCTACAAGGTATGTCACATACCTAAGCAGACTTAAAAACTTGTTGTTCAGATTTTTCATAGTCATTGATCCTAATTTAAGCTCATAGAATTATTTTGCTCTCTCTTCATAGTACTGCTCAGACATAAATTTGTTTTTAAATTACCTCTTAAAGGTACTCCAATTTACATTCTTATCTTTTATTCCCTTCACTCTCTTCAAGTCTTGCCACCATATATCAGCCTTCCCTAAAATACTGTAGATAGTCATTCTAGCCTTTAATTGGTTAGAATAGTTATAAATCTAGAAGTATTTCTTCATCCCAGATAACCAGGATTTCGCTTCCTCCCCCTTCTTAGTCACTCCATTGAATGTTGGTGGTTTAATCTTTTTAAACTCTCCAAAAATTTCCTCATAGGGTTTATATTTTCTCTTTTTAGTATAATGGTTGTCATCACTACTATCACTAGTGGAATGAAAATTACGTTGATCACCAAATACCTTTGAAGATGAGTTGCTTTCATTTTTAGTCTGTTTAATCTTTTTATATTTATGTTGATGAATTGTATCTTCTGAATCAGCTCTTTTTCCCCTTCCCTCAGTTTGAAATATTTCTATTAGGATTTTATTCAGCTCCTCCTAAGCCCTCAGAATCTTTTCATTCTCTCGTTTAACAAATTCCATTTCATATTTTAAGTCTTTTACTATTTGTAACAGTTATGAGGAATTAGTGGTTAGGTCTTCTTGTATAGGGTCTCTTGGTAATTTTTCTTATTCAGTAAATGGATATTCCTCTTCCAAATATTCCTCCATCCTTTCCATACTTGTTGTTACACTTCAAAAACAAGTTCTCTATTGAATAACATTTAAAAGAAAATAACATTAGCAAAATAATTTAAATTCATTTTTTTATAAAAGCAAGTTGGGATTCATCAAGGCCTAGTGTTTGAACCTTGTGCTCTAATACCACATGTCATAACCGCAAATTTTCACAAAAAATAAATTTTTTGATGGAACATAAATTGTCTAGAGTCGCAGTTTGATAACCACTAATGGCTAGCGGATAATGAGACAGTTAACATAATAATAATTGACTTCAAACATATAATAACTAATACACATTAATTTTTGATATGTTAAGTGTATGATCTGCATTCATTTACTTCTAGTTTATTGAAGAATTGATTTTGTCAAGTAGGTGAGAAGTTACGTTCTAACTGGGGCTTACTTAGCGATTCCTAACTTAGCTAGATTTTCTGGGTCTTACAGGCTTGACAGGTAAATTTTGAACCAGTAAGAGTTTATTAAGGCATTAATCCATATAATTTTCTTTAGCATAAATATACTGCTAGAGTAAAATTTTTCTTAATAGAATTCAAGATTACTACGAGGTAAAGTATCTTTCCTTTACTTGTTTTGCAACTAAGATAGTATTTTAAATCCATGTCGTAAAGATCAATAACTTTTCCCTACTGATTCTCTGTTATCAGATTGAATGCGACTTTAGATAAATCTTCTTTTCATCTATACACTAAGTTATTTACCAGTTCTTCATAGATCTTATGATTTAGTATATCAACACTCTTACTGAAATAAGAGTTTCCTGCAGTTGTTATTTCTAAAATTTAAAACATTGCTTCAGTATGGAGATAGACGTAAGGCCTTTCAAGAACAAGTTTACAAAAGAACCCTCTGCTCTACTTTTAATGGAGCTTCAGTAGAGGAAATTTAATAGCTTATTATTATACTATATTTATAAATTATCATTTGCACAAATGTCGTCAAGTTGTGGTTTCTATCTTCCAAATCTATTCATGACATAAGTAATGTGACAAAATTACATTATCATATTATTTATAATAACAAGTGATACTATATTTATTCTTGAATAGTTTTACTATTCTTTACTACCAAGTCTAATTTAGCCTTGGTTTGATTCGTTTAGAGTTTTGGTATCTTATGGAGACCAAATGATCATGTACTTTCAAGAATTTTATCTTACTCTTAGTACTGTAGACTACATTCAAAAGAAAGAGTTGTTCTAGGGTGTAAATACTATTTACTTTCATTTACACAATAATGATTTATAAACTAGCTTCTTATCCACTAGTGTTTGCATAAACTAGTTCTAACAGCGTAGACATGCATCGTTTATGGTTATAAAAAGACATGGTTATTAGCAGTACTATCAACTCATGTTCAACAAATTTTACTATACTATTGATCTCTTCATAACATGGTTTACTAAGACGGATTATAAGATCTCTATAAGCAAGGATATCGATGCAATATATGTTTTGGTTCATTACCAATGAAGATTCCAAGATTGATAATACAAGGTTTACCAATACCATGTAAACCTCATTCTTTATCATAGCTTGATTTTATTATTTATCAATGAAATGACATGTTTTGAATTTGTAGATTACATTATCATTATAGTCATTGTTTAAATTATTGACAATAATTTGTTGTCCCAACAGTTGCAATGACAACTATATCATTCGACCCATTTTGGACTGAATAATTTAGTGGGCACGCGGAACATTCACCACCATGCATTGCATAACTTAAAAGCTCACCACGTCACCCTACTTCTCATTCTTCATTGAGGGTTTTGGTCTTTGCACTGTCTGTTTATGGAGGCCATGAGGGCTCGCTTGTGCTCATCTCCAACTCCATTGTTTGTGTGTATAAAGGTGTTTCCACTCTAGTGTGTGGTTTTCAAGACTCACAGCTCGCACTTGGTTTTTCCTTCTGCATGCAATACTTTGTTGTGCATGTAGTTGTTCTCTATCGGTATTTTTTAGTGTTGTTTCCTTTTGTGGCCATTGCTAAAGCTTACTCCTGCTCCAGTCGTCGGTGTAGATGTATTGTGAGCTCCATCTCCTTTATCACTGGTAAGCATAAGATTTTTGCTGCTCGTGGTGTGGGCTCAATTCCTCCTCAACTCCCAAATCTTTCACCTTTAGGTGAAGAGTTTATTTTATAATTGTTATAAATTTCCAATTACAGTTTTATTTATAGAATAGTCAGTTTGTAACTATAACCCTGGGTTTGCTTACAGGTTGCAGTTTTATCTTAAGCTTGGAAGAACCCTCTCCATGTTTGGATTTACAGCAAGGCCTATGGGTAAGCCCTGGTTACAATGTGGCAACTCCCTTCTTGTACAGATTAGGGAAAAAGGGTTTTAGTTGGAGAAGAAATATGACCTCGGTTCCTTCGTTGTTAAAAATGCTTAGCTCAGTTGTTATTTAGTATTTTTTTTTGTTGTTAAAAACCCTTTCCTATAGTAGGGTGATTCTGACTTTGATGCCGTGACTTGTATTTCAATGTTCTCGACTTATTGATAGGTTTACAGCCTTATGGCTAAGTAATGATAAACTTTGTTTCTTAATATGTGGAGGTTCTCTTGTCTTCATGGTTTTAATGGTTCTCTGTTTCAAATACTTTAATAAAATATACATTATTTTATAAAATTTATTACAATAATGAAGTTTTATAGTTCGATTGTTAGTTTTACCTTTCGAACCCTCTCTACGATGCTGGGTACACCGGCCCGAAGCTGGGTGAGGTAAATTTGTTACGTCTTAAGCCTTTCGGCCTGACAGAGTAATACATTTGGTTTAAAAAGGATTTTAAAGTTTGAGATCTATCTCGTTTATACATTAGTTTTATAACATGTAAATTATGACTCTGTGTAATTTGAGTCTTCCCTTCCTCGACTGTTAATAATGGTAATTATTCATTTTAATATTTTTATTGTAAATAAATAAAGATAATGTGAAGACTATAAGTTCAGTCGTAAGGTAAATTTTTATATTTTTATGCTTTTCAGTTAGGATAGAATATTAGGGTTTACTGTAAAGGGACCCTTATGTAAATATATTCTTACAATTTCTTAATTGTGCTTTGGTTTCTGTTACTTCTTTCTCATTGTTATAATAGTATTGGAATTATCTATTTTGTTAAAATGTTTTCTTTTCTTTTAAATAAAAGGCTTATAAAAATACTATATGTTCTTGATATAAGACTATACCCAGTCTAGTACATACTTATAGTATTCTTAGTTTAATTTGCTTATTCTATTTTAAAGAATACTTTTGTAAAAAGAAAGAAAATAGAACTAGGGTTTAGACCCTCAGGTGAAACTTACACAAATTTAGAGCTTGTTTGGAAAATAATTATTCTTGGAATAGGTAAATTCTTAGCTTCATTCTATTTAGTGTTTACACTTAAATTTCCATTTGTTTATTGCTCTGTTAATTAGTAAATATTCAGAGTTACGTAATGTTTAAAAACATTAACTATGAACTTTGATTATTTCTTCATTAATAGTATTTGTAGCATAATCCTATTCTATTATATGTAAAATAATGTGTTTTAAGCTAAAAGATATAAGTGTGGTTAAAACCTTGTTTTAGATACTTACTGTAGCTCATATAATTTTTATTGTATCAATATAAATATTTACTATAACTCTATTGTAGTACTGCTATTTATTTTCCAATATTTTTACATAGATAAGCTTCTAAAAACAATAAACATAAATTCTTAGAACACTGTTCCTTTTAATAATAACTTACATACTGAAATAAATTACTATACTATCTACAAAATGCAGAACCCTATCTATTATATTTGATTTCTGATCATTTTCTTTCATCTACTTAAGATATTCTAACTGTGCTGTAGTACGGCCTGGTTTTCCAGGTGTGGAAAAACACAGTCTAGAAATTATTTCCATTCTAACACATTCCTTTTCTAAATCAAATACATTTGTTCAATCATTTAAAGAGACTACTAGATTATAACATTTTACAAACTGAATATTTAACATTCATATAATAGTCAGACTCATATTTATCTATCTAACACAGTAAAACAAAATTATGTAGAACATGTTTACATTCATTCACATGAATGATCACTTCTCTAGAATGAGCAGCCTCAGCTCTCTTCAATGGGAATTTTTATAAAGATTGCCTAGGTATTTTGGGTCAGTTTTCATTAATTGAGCCACCTGCTCTGATTTCACTTTCTTGGGGAGTCATGACCCCAAATGTAGGGAGGTTACCACCTGCAACAGTTAGAAGTGGTTTGAGGATGTTGCCACATGTCATTTTTCTCTCCACCTAGTCTCCTCCACCAATTTGACCAGTAAACACTCTTTTAATAGCTCTCCTAAGTTATTGTCTCCTCCTTTATTTATTTATAAATAAGATATTCAGAATTACATTAAATATCCTTGACTCTGTCGAGTCATCAATTACAACTTAGCACAAAATTTAACATATTGTCCTCAAATAACATCAAATAATATAAAATTATTTTTGCAAAATTGGGGCATGTGACATTATCCTTAGTGCAAGAAGGAAGGACCTAAGGCCAAGGAGGGCACCTTTATCGCCACAAACACTGATCTCTTGTGGCTCATGTACAACTTTCTCATCGGCATATAGAAGATAGTGACTATGATCTGTTGAGAAGAATGTAAGCATATTTATTGTTCCAAGTGATGAGTAAATTGCTCTCCAAGGGATCTATATTTTTTTAACAGTAATCAAATGTATTCTCAATATTGACTTGTAGCTATTATCTATGTGATGTTGCAAACTATCTCACTTGAGTGGCATATCCCTCTATTGGGATTTCGTTCAACATTAATACCCCTCCTCTTCAATCAGTAAAAATAATAAATTCATCAATAACTTTCCCAACACAATGGTAGAGCCACAATGTAGGTACAATTTAAAAAGTTCCAACTCCAACATTAATACCCCTCCTCCTCAATTAGTAAAAATAATGAATTTGTTAATAAGTTTCCCAATGCAATGGTAGAGCCATAGTGTAGATATAATTATAAAAGTCCAAACTCAACATCACAAGTAGTTTATCTCTCGTTTCTATCCAGATCCATCATAATAGATGAATACCTTATAAATTGAAGCAGGGATGACCTTGACAGTCATTGAAATACACAGTCTAAGAAAAAGCACAAGATACTAGACTACCAATGAATTGGGGTTTGCATTCTGTTTGGCATTCTTTAGGACTCCATAATAATTGAACTGATAGACCAAAAATGAGGAACAGAGAGGATAGGGACTCTGAGAACAACAGATGAGAGACAAATTCAGCCTTTCCATCTAGCAAATGGTCAGGGAGTCTCAATCTCATCAAAAATAAACCCGCCTACCACCACTTGAACAAAAAATTATACATTTGTTGGATCCAATAGTAGTTAAAAATATCTAGAGAACCCTAGTTTATGCCACCTATAATATTTTCCATGACTTTTCTTATAGGTATTTTATAGACACTTAGTATGCTATAGGTGATACAATTTATGCTTAATATGTACTTGTATCAACAACTAATGGTGTTGGTCCTTTGACTAAATCTACCCTTGCTTCCTATGATACTCCACAAACAATACAAAAGAAATGAATACATGAATTAATGCCATACAAGTTCACAAATATGTGACTGATAATGAAACAAACTATGTGTCCAAACATGAAAGTATCTTGTTGTGGGAGGATAGAATTATTTCCAATCCAACAATGCAATATAGTATAAGCTTCCATAATCTGTAGAGAAGAAAACTATGTCAAAACTGAAGAATATCCTACTGTGGGAGGAGGATAGAATTCCTTCCAGGCCAGATGTGGAAGAAAGTATAAACTTCCATAGTAATCTTGCATGGTTTAAGGCCCAGTAGCTAACCCACATGTCAAATATTCCAGTATGGGTCCTAGGATAATGACTACCTCAGCTGGTTGAGTTGGAAATAAAGCAGGGCACTAAATCTTCCTCCGAATGTGATACAAATAATGCCAGCTCCTTCTATCAGCAATGTAAGGGTAAGTGCCAACTATGGAGAACCATCCAGACAATATAATCTGAGGGAAACCCAGATATTTCTATACCATGAAGATACAATATCCCCAACATAAATACCAGAATTACATTTGGGCAAAGGATTCCTTTCCAATATGATTTGCTGCTATTAAAATCAAGTGGCAAATCAAGTGTTCCTAGCTCCTCTTCCTGAAGTTCTAAATGCCCCACCATACTATTCCTTTTATAGGCCAAAGGGAGCCATAGTCACCATTAAAGACATGGAATTTGAGGCTCCCCTAGATATAATATATGCCTTAGTGAACTCAGATGGATTCAATAACCACAAAAGGGGAGCCTATTAGAAGACAAAGAAGTATCTAAAGAAATAAGAGGTGCTCTACTTTGATCTTCCTCAAGATCAAGAATTTAACAAATATATGATAACCTTCACCATGATGAAGAGGAAGAATCAAGATCCAGGGATGATGATGATGGAATAAATTAGAAGCAATTCAATCATTTACCTTCCTTGTCTCACAAGTCACATTACCCAACAATTGGGATCAAGGTGGAATTGTTGGAACTTGGCTCTAGGCATGGCTATAAAGGTTTTAATAAGATAGGGGAAGGGGAGGTGAAGTTGTACACCACACATGCTGGAGAATGAGTACACACACTTCTCAGTTATTTCCATTATTATAAGGGATGAAAACACATCAGTTTGGGACTGCTTTAGATCTGATATATCACTATTATGAAGCTACTAATTCATTATTACATACCTATATCAACATGTCAAAACAACCAGCAGTCATAGCCTACTCCAAACAGGACTAAGACAATTGTATCCCTTTCTAATAGGATGAAAAAACCTTAGGAAATTTATGGTTCAAGCTTAGAGGTCTCACAATGATCACAACTTAATACAAACATCCTTTAAACAGTCACAAATGAGTTTAACAATTTAACAAGTGTTCATGCCACATGGTTCAGATCTAGAAGCCCACAAGGTTCAGAAGACATATATAGAGGCCCGAAAAGTCACAGACATATCTACAATATCCCACAAGCTCAAGCAAGGTCACAAATGTCTCGACCCAACATAGAATCATCAATACAGTCACATATCATCCTAGGAAGGTTTAGTAAGGTTTAGCAGCCCAATCAAGACTATGATCTAGCTCAAAAAAAAGCAAAGCAACAGCATCAACAATATACGGGAATTAAACAATAGAGAATCAGTACCATCAATGAAGTACAAACAACCTCACAAGCTCTTTGGTTGATAATGACAGTCTTCTGGAAGAATAGTTGTCGCTGGAGGCTAATACAATTATGCATTGTAATTATGCCAATTGATTATTGCATTAGATGAATGTCGGTCTCGTGCCAATAGGTATCCTACACTAGTGGAAAATGAGAGATTAGTGACCAAAAAAATGACCAAAATCCGCATATCAATGACCACTTTTGGTTTGGTGATCGCTGGTGGCTAATTTGCGGTCTTTTATTACATGACCAAAATTGGTCATTTTTATTTTGGTCATTTGTAGCTTGTCGGTTGGTCATTGATTTGGTCATATATTTGGTCACTAATTTGGTCATTTATAGCTTGTCGGTTGGTCATTAATTTGGTCATATATTTGGTCATTAATTTAGTCATATATTTGAATCAATGACCAAATATATGGCCACATTTGTGACCAAATTAATGATCACATGACAAGCTAGAATATGACCAAATTTGGTCGCGTAATAAAAGACCATAAATTAGCCACCAAAACTGATTTTTGGTCATTGATATGCGAATTTTGGTCATTTTTCTGGTCATTTGTATTTCATTGTTTGGTCACGTATCTCTCAATTATTGGTCATTTTATTTGCGAATTTTGGTCATTAATCTCATTTATTGGTCACTAATTTAGTCATTTTTAGTCACTTTATGTATGGTCATTATATTTTAGTAGTATGAATGGTGTCCATTATTAATCAATATAAATTTTTAATATGATATTATGTTTAAATTAAAAAAAAGAATCATACATTTATTCTCATCTAATACACATGCGAATTATGCAGTCACATTATAATTAATTACAACACTTGTAAATAAAATCTAATACACATGTAAATCATGTAATGTCATATTAATTAATTTTCAGAGGAAAAAATACCATCCTTTGTTATTCAAAAGAATCAAAAGACATCATTTACATAGCATCAAATGTCTAAGCATAATCAGCAATCAGAGCATCACAAAATAACAAATGTAATCATGCGAACTGCTGCATCCATATAGAAGGAAATAAAGTCTGATCATAGCAGACTTTTCTCATCATCCTTGTTATAACAGGTCAGATAATACTGAGAGTATTGGAGACGATCAACAATTAGATAATCTGGAGCAAGACTTGCTAGCAAAGGTGACTCAAACCAAGACAGGAACAATAAAATGCATACTATGCTGAAGGTCAAAAAACTATATATTAATTAGTTAATAATAACAACATTGATACATAATATAAAGTACAACCATATATATAAGTTTTAAACCACAAATTATATTATATAAAATGTCAAAAGTATTACAATAAATATGATTTTTCTCAAAAACACATATTAATTTTCATATAAATTTATGGGAAAGCCATCACTTTTCAAAATATTACAATGACTAAACCATCATACTTGCACTTGGTTGCAAAACCATACTTAGATCCCACATCAACAGCTTCAAAACCATACTTAAATCCCACGTCAGCAGCTTCAAAACCATACTTAAATCCCACGTCAGCAGCTTCAAAACCACACTTAGCAGCTTGAAAGCCTCAACATCAAGCTCTTCATACGGAATGGAAAATCCTCAGTAGCAAGCTCTTCATACTCAATGGCCCACTTATAAGTTAAGCTCACTCCTACAAAATCCAATAAAAAATAATCACTTGTAAAATAGAAAAACAATTAACTGTAAATTAGAAAAACAATGAAGCAAATTATTTATCTTGTTCAACAACTAACAACAATAACCAAGATCATGTGCAAAATAGGAAAATCTAATCTAACAAATTCAATTTAAGAATTGATTAAAATTAAACTTGAATGGCTAAATATGCAACTATTTAGTACCTAAGAAAATTAAAACTCAGCTCGAAACCAGGAAATGGATTTCAACAGGAAATACAATCAACGAATCCACAAAACAATTATGCTTGACTGCACAGGTAGAAACCTGTATACATAGTGCAATCTGTAAAGGAGTTCAGCCCTATATGTCATGTGGTTAATGAATGACATGACAACTATGGAAACTGATTAATGATTTAATAAAGTCTCAAATCCAACACCCAAAAGAATAAATAATAGATTTCTTTACCTGTGGAGTCGCCATTCTGCTATGTATGATTTGGTGCAAAAGTGTAACAAATGCACTCAAACACAAGTTGGAAATGTTGGTGCAACAAAAAATTAAAATGTATGACTTGTGTATGTGAGAAAAGATGTATAAACCTACTTTCCCAAACATGCAATAAACATAAATCAAAAGAGAAGAGGGAAGTGAAACCTTAGGGGAAGCCGCTTGATGAGCTGGCCTTGTTGGAACAAGAGAAGGTGAACTGAAAAGAAGAATCGTCTTTTATGGAGTGCTTCCATGGCGCTCAATAATAGCTACAATAAACATGTTAATAGGTGTTATAATAAAAATCAATATATATTTTTAGTGGAAACAACTTACAACTCTTCTAATCAAGATGAAAAACAAAATTACACTACTGCAACAAATTCTCAGGCCAAGTCCAAGCAATCATAGCTTCAAAATATCTAGAGACCAGCACTACCAATTTATATTGTTTGACATAAGAGAGCACTAATATACCTCATCTAAATCTGCCGATGCATTGCAAGGCAGGAGCTTTAAGGCCTCTCATAAACTGAACACTTGTTTTTGGAGCTCAGAAATCACAAGAAAGTGTCCAACCCAACCATAACCACCAAGTCCTTCACTATCCGCGTTCTGTAGTTGTGACATGTTCATACTTAGCCTGGTCTGCAGTGCCAATTCCCGTGGGGCTATCGCCTACAAGAGATAGAAACTATTATAGCATAACTGGAGAAAGAAATTGCATTGTATCAATAGATGCAGGAAACCAAGTAAGAGGATATACTGTTCTTGTCACCTAAAAAAATATTTAAGGTACTAAACCACAAGAAGGGGGAATGTAGATGGTAAGCTTCAGAATCTCAATCATCACACGACACTGTAGTTAAAGGAGATGGAGAACTGCAAACCATACCTATTTCACCACCCTTAACAGTAGAGGAAATTATTCAGTTGTTTGGCTTATTTAAATTAATTGCACCATAATTATATAAACATGGCAAGTTGAATTAATTTCACCATAATTATATAGTATTCATAATTTGCAAACGTCACATACAATATATGAGTGATCATTTCCAGGGCTGGCAGCATCAAACCATTGCGACATCAAGCTTTGGAGATCGTTAGGATTCTTACTTGACTGATAAGATTCTGCGACCTGGAATGATAAGACATTTCATAAACCAACAACGACAAGTATACAGTAAATGTGTATCAATGAAAAAGCAATAGTCATTATCGGTTAGAATGTAGTATTGAAGTCAAGGATAAGAAATAGCTAAGGGCGAATTCTATGATTAATCAATCAATTTTGGCCTGATTGGAGATGGTGCTTTTGTATTCCTTTGTTTGTAACACCCTTTCAACCTTAAGTGCTCTTGATACTTCATATCACATCCCTTTGGCTTTGATATGGAAGCTCTATCTGACTTATTCCATTTGATTCCTCACCATACCATCCTCTAATACTGCAACATGGACACTATAGGAAGCCATGGAGACAAGAAACAGAGTGAAAGGAAATTGTCAGTCATACACAGGTATGCATCCCCACACCCTGGAAACCTATTTCCTATGGAAATGTCATATGGAGGAACCTGGGGCATATATCATATCATCTCACAAACTTGCCAGAATTCTTTGTAGTATTCTCTAAGATATTTTCAATTTATTTCAAGTTCCAGAATGTAAGACAACCTATTTTGTACCTCTGTTGCAGTCTAAAATCTTGGACATCCAATGATTTTAATTTCTGTAGGTAATTTCAGCCCACTGTAACCCCTTATAATGTTTCCAAAACACCCCTCAAAACATCATATTGGTATGCATATAACCCATATTTCATGCACATATTGGTAGGTAATATGCACATATGCCCAGTGAGTTTGGATTGCTAGGAACATCAAGGTTTTTATCTTGCTCATTCCCCTGTTTTGTTTTTCTAGGTCTTGTGTTTCATATGATATATCATTATGAGTGAAATGAGTGAAAATAAAATGCAGGGTCTCAGTCATTTATCACACTTACAATGGGTTGACATAAATAGTAAACCCCTTTTATAAAACAAGGTGGTTTTACATTTGACTCTTGACTAATTCACAATGGGGATTTAACCTTACATGAAAGATAAAATACAAATAGAATATTGTTTCCAGGTTATAATATTTCAACAATATGAACTCAAAAGAAGTACATTTGAGGAAGACTGACTTTGTGTAAGAGAAAAAGAAGGAGCAAATGAAAACCTTGTATGGAGCAAATTTATCCTTCATTCAGTCCTGGAGATCCTGCAAAGTAATGGCAAGTTTAGATTCAGCCGCCACTCTTGTTTATGACCCAAGTTCTAACATAGTAACTGCACATATAGCCTCTCCATAATCTTAATCTACCAGACCTAGCACAACATACTCGGATATGCTCAGATCCTGCAACACAAGAAATATTGTCAATAGAAACGTTTTCCATGTTTTATCACAAGAACTATATTAACTAATATATGTATAATTTCTCCTCCTCAGATAGTACCCGTTTGACAACTAACTGGATTTAGTTGTTAACACTAGTTCTTAGTATTTTCTATGCTCAGTGCCAATCAATGAAGTTATCATGAGGGCGACTTGCATAGACAAGGGACTACTTCTAAGGACATCTATACACTTTTTTATTATGCCAAAAATGTTTCCTTTTATTAGTCTTGCAAAATATATACAAACAAGGCACTTTTCAAAGTAGGTGAGCCAAGCATTTTCAAGATCTGCAAGTACCCCAACATTTCTTTTTCTCGAGCAATGTACTCTATCCACAACTGTCCATAACTGATCCACAATTATATCCAGTATTTCAAAAGAAACCCATTGTGATCTTTCTAGGGATAGAACCAAAGGTTCCAACAACATGCATGCAATGACAGAGAATCGTGCACAAATAATAATAAGTTGAAATATAGAAATGCTAAAAGTTACCAGAGGACTCACAACTAAAAATATAGTATGCAAAACGTCCCAATAGATTAAAAAAGCCACATAAAGCTACACATCAATTTCTTAAGAGCTATAATTAATAGGCACAAACTATATTTGTATGTTAAAATACAAGTGTACATGGACACTTGGAGTTTGAAAGAAAACTACAGTTAAAAAATGGGAGGTAGAGAAGGATATATAGACAGTACCTCTGCAAATCTAGTTATTGCAAACCTAGACCGATTCTCATTAAAAGCTGACCGGTGCTGTGAAGACCTATGTCTGACACCTTCAGAATTTGGTATCATAGATCTTTCAGGAGGACCTCTCATTGAAGTAGATCTGTAAAACATTAAGCTGTCAAAGAAGCTCGAAGGATTGACATTAAGTGCCAATGCAAGAGATGGCAGACGATGTGTTTCCTAAGGAGCATGCCTTATTAATTTTAAAGATATAGAATCTTTTGATGGTGTCTTTGACCTAGTGCAAATAAATTCAGAAGGGAGTGGAGGTGATCATGACGATGGAAAACTAGAAACTATAGATGTCTTATTTTTAATCTCATCCCCTATTAGAAGATTATACAAAGTAGCTAATTCCATACTTCTGCTAATTCTATTCTCCATCTCCAGCGAACCAACTAACCTTCTACTTGGAACTTCAATTGATATGTTTCTTTCAACTCTCCTAATATACCTATTTGTTGTAGTTTGTCTTTATGATTTGGCTACCCCAAATGCAGTATCATTTCTTATTTGCAATGCCCTAATAGAATTTCTCCCTCTCAAAGATGGAGAATTTAAACCCTATTTCTAATGAAAGGAATTGAAACCCAATTGGTTACACATAAAAAAATGTCATTATTAGGATCTAGAAGTTCTAATTCCAACTCACTTTCACCTCCAATTATTTCAACAAAACACCCCGTAGCAGATTCCATTGTAGTAATTGACCTTCTGAAATCTTGAGGAGGTAAACTTCTATCCAACAAGTTCTAATGAACTAGAAGTAAGACAGCCCCATTGTGGCTATGAGATTACCCTTAGTAGCCTAGGATGGGAGTCAAAATGTAGCTTCTTGTAGGGAATATGTGGCTCTCCTAAAATCTAATGTCAGAATTGTATCTATAGGTGCAAACTTGCTTTTTGGTGGTCTCCTGTGGGGTTCCTTAAGCATGTCAAAATGGTCTTGAAAATTCAGTAATGAATGTCTCATTTGGGTCAATTTTTTGCTGGAAACATTTTGGTTGGTTTCTTTAGTATTTCTACTAGATCAATTTATTTTATTGCTAGCATTGTTTCTCTAGTTACAATTTTTTGTTGTAGGGAAATTTTCTTAGCAGAATATAAATAAAAATTATACCACAACACAAGGATCAATTTCAATCAAGACTCTACTTAAAAAATGATTTCCTTGAAGTTTAAATCCTTTTCTCTTTCCTCCACATAAAGGAAGAGAACTTCATGAACAAGAAAACGCTATTCCACTATAAAGGAAGACTAACATGTCAATGCAAACCCAATTGTGTCACTCATAGTGGGCTCAATCCTAGTCCCATCACAATATCATAGTCACTGTTAGTTCCATTACAAACTATTTGGAAATAAAATAGGAGAAACAAGAACATAGGAACTCATCAAATATTAATAAGAACATAGATCACCTCATTGAAGCCATCAGTAGAAATCTAACACCCAACTTCATTCAGAATTCTGTAGCAAGGTGCACGTTTTTTTGAAGACTCATATATGAAGTTCATTTCATTAGTCAGCTCAACTTTCCTGCCTGGAATATCCAAAAACTTTTAAAAAAAAACAAGCAAAATCAGAAGCGTAAACAGTAATCATCCATCTTCTAGCATTTAGAACAGTAGTTCACAATAAAAACCTGCGCTGTGCATGGTTTTGATTCTTCCTAATTTTCAAACAGGTCTTAACTCTGTTGAATTAGTGATTAATGTAATAAATTGGTGGAACATAAGAGATTTCAAAATGCATTTTTCAAGTCAGTAAACTACAGCAGGGGCATCACAGGGAAGAATTCTTACCAAACTACTTCCAAAAAAAACTACAGTCAGGCTCACATTGCAATAGATAATAGAAGTTCAGATTCAAAATAATGTTATGTACAACCAAGCTTGGACTTGAATGACATTCAGAGGCCGTCATGAAGAGATTGAATTATACATGAATTGTCTATGAATGAAAATGCAATATTCTTGACAAAGTTTCAGGTTTCAGATATTCTTGGACAAGAAAAGAAACATTCTTGGACAAGAAAAGAATGAAACAAGTAAATATGGTTCAATCCTACAATTATATTATTATCTTTATATTCTTCTCCTCAAAAGAATGTGTTCGGCATCTAATTGATTTTGTTACCATGACATTTTAAATTTTTTTCCATACAGAACTTGAATTTGGTTACCAATTTGGTGACTTAGGCTTTGCCAAAGATTCCAACCCATTTTAGGAAAACTGGTGAGTACCAACCCCCTAACCACTAGTCCAAACCCACCTTGCCACATGCAACATTATGACATGAGAAAGGAAAGAGAGAAATCATGCAACGGGGAATGGAAGGCAAAGAACAAATAAGGACAGTTGTCTGTGCTTCACAGTATTTGACTGAAGTGACTTTCTTAATACACAATAAAATACTGGCATGTTAAACATATATAACAAACATAGATTGTATCAATACAAGCCACTTCACAGAAACAGAGATATAGGAAATAATCCACATAAGAAAACTAGATTAAGGAAAAAAATACAAGTCAAATTTTCCAAAGAGAACAAACACAGGCTCAATCAGTGCCCCAAAAAAGCATAACAGACTACTATGACTGCAAGCCATGTAAGTTGAAACCTATTTTTTCAAAATGTATTAGTATATGCTCATCAATAACCATAAAGGAAAAGAAAAATTAAGAGACCTCGCTTAATATGTTATATTGTATCTCTGGAGGGCTTCGTAAAAACACACTTACTTGTCTAAATATAATGCTCATAAGTTCATCTCCAGAATTGCAATTTTCAGAGAGAAATCCATTCTCCATCTTTACATGATCTATTGAATAATCTTCCCTCAACTTCATTTGACTGTCTGCAGTGGATTGTTCACTTTCACACTGTCCACCAAACCTTGGAACAACTGAGTTCACTGGTGGTTTGAAATCCAAATTCATCTTTTGATCACAAAATCCAGTGTTCTGCCCCTGAGATTGAGCAGTATATGTTCCCACCATTTTCTGATTAAGAAGAGATGCCCGGCTCAACTGAGTATTTAATAGAGGATTTTAAATGGTTCCAAAATATTGATTATGACTTTGCCAGTCTTTCTTTATAATCTGATTCATACCCTGTCTAAGACCAGTATTCATATTACTAAGAATTGGACGATTAGGTCTTCTATTGTCAGATGGCACAACTTCGCTTATTTTCCCAGTGCTATTGTTCATTGCACTAATAGAGGACAGAGAGAGATCATTTCTTGGGATAATATTATGAGAGCTAGGCCCTACAAGAGAATTAACTGGAGGAACATAAATGTCCATTGACATACAATCAACATTTGAGGCACTTAAAAGGCTTTCCCTTACATTCTGCACACCATAACCTGTACTACTTAGAGGGCCACCCACTGAACGTGCATTTGTTGGTAAAACTGACACTGTGGAACCATTACCCCAGTTTCCACTATTTCCATTCATATTAGGTAGTTGAGAAGACATTACCATGTTAATATCACTTGCCCCTGATCTTTGACTAATAGTTCTTTCAGTGGTTAAGGTGGTCAAACCCCTTCCATGCTTATGCTGCTGCTGTTACATCAATTGCAACACCAAAGCATTATTTGTTGAATGCACTAAGATGTTGCCACTGCTACCTCCACCCAGGCCAACAGGGGAACTATTTGTAGCTGTCAACTGCCGTTGCATCGTGCGAAATCCTGCAGGATCATCCACAGGAGCACCTATATCTCCAAGTCTAGCAATTTGTTGTTTTTGCTGTAACTGATCTAGTTCAAGTCCAGTTGATAAACAAGGAAATGCATTCATTGGATTGTTAACAGGTGCAATTCCTTGTGCTCTTCCAATGCTATTATTACAGCCTAGGCCTGGAAGAGAGGAAAATTGGAGCATTCCAGAGGAATTCAGACCTGGTAAACCCAAGCCTACTGAACCATTTAATCTACCCAGAAATTTTGCTTGCAATGATTCAAGAGCATAAGTATACAGGTGACCATATTGAGCAAGAACTTGCAAATAACCAATTCCATCTACTTGGCAAAGAGAACCAAACGAAGATTCCCTGCCTCCTCCAAATGTATTGCCCATGCTACCCTGTTGACTCGCCACACCGCTGAGCCTTTTCAAGTACAGTCTATACTTCTACAGATTATTCAAAAAAAAAAAAGCACATCATCAAAAAGGGCTTTAATTTTAATCAATTCAGACAAATATGTAAGTCAAAAAGTATGACTGCTCTATTTAATCAAAGCTATACACATATTTAGATTACAAATCAATTAGACCTGCAGAAACAATAGAATCATAAAAAGACAAATAATACAACATATCTAGAAATTAGCATCCAAAATCTAGGCACGAAAGGTGATTCAGTTTTAGGTATGTAAAAATATGGTAGAAACTCAACTATACCTGCATATGGCTTGCAACATTTTCTCGTGTCAATCCTTGAACATTCATAAGCATTGCATGGATTATTTCCTGTCTATTCTCATTCTGCTTATTTATATTGCATCCAGAGAATATGATGCAAGACTGCATCCTCATTGTGTCCCGCATTTCATGTCCAAGCAATGAAGATAGAGCCCTTGACAATTTGACAAGAGGTCGAATTTTATCGGATATCAAATAAGCAGCATATCCTTTTGTAATAGACAGTCATAATGGCCACCCTTCCTGTGGCTTCGATGTCCATGTGTATTTAGAAGGGGGAATGTAGATGGTAAGCTTCAAAATCTCAATCATCACACGACACTGTAGTTAAAGGAGATGGAGAACTGCAAACCATACCTGTTTCACCACCCTTAACAGTAGAGGAAATTATTCAGTTGTTTGGCTTATTTAAATTAATTGCACCATATTTATATAAACATGGCAAGTTGAATTAATTGCACCATAATTATATAGTATTCATAATCTGCAAATGTCACATACAATATATGAGGCAACTAAAAAGGGATTCCTCCCATTCCATTCCGAAATAGGCTACAATTTTTGGAAGATAACAAAACTGTTTTATATTGAAAGAGCATGGATTTACTATCTAAACAATAAAGGTTAATACTGGATTGCTTGGATTGTATGTTTGATTATACCTACAAAGAGGAACCTTGCAGCTGTCTGGTTCAGAACACATTCTTGAATGTATTTCAAGCAATTGCCACATTCTTTTGCAGTGTAGACATCCACCAGGGACTCTAGTTTTATAGGCAGCAAAATGTTGGACTAACGATTCGAGCCCTTTGCAAGCTGGGAAATTGCAAGGCCCTTGGTTTTCATCTAAATCCTTGTCATGAGGCCATATTGTTCGACAGCCGTCTCTGCATATGTGAACAAGTGCTTCCATGACATCGTATAGTTGTAGGTATATCTTCTTCTCCTCTATCTTCCGAAGCCTCTCTTGCTTTCTCTGTTAATGTAAAAATGGAAACCTAAATTATTAATCAGAGCTATAAGTTTAAGTCTTTCTAATTATCTATTTCAATCCACTTTTATTTTTGGCCCATATACTTTTCGTCATACAGAATTTTGGTTTTTTATATTGACTGTAGATTGGGGTATTTTTATTCTAGTGGTCAGTTAATCTAGGTGAGGTTTCGTTAGCTTTAATAAAGCTGAACACAAAAATTGATCAGAAAGGGGTGGAAACAAGCCAAAACTGTGGAAACTTCTACCAAGTTTCTTTGCAGTTTCCAAAGGACAGCTAGAATCTGATCATTAGTTCCCTTGTCCTCCCAAAAACAATTAGGTCCAGGGAAGTTTCTCGTACCATAAACCTGATCTCAGGCTGCTAAAAATCATTTCAAGGATACATGGAAAAAATAGCTAGCCTGCAAACCTTATCCATGTGTTACTTATGCATTTACAGAACTTGATCTACCAAAAAAAACTAAACAATGGATAAAATACAGTGAAATAGCATCAAAATACAAGAAATCCAACCAGTAAATCTTCCAGCAACTCGTTTGTCAGAGGGATACATATTGCACAGATTCAGAACAAAAAGGTCAGCTGCTCAAGTCAAAGAAACTATGTTCTTTTGCATTCATCTTTGACTACCAACATTTCACTAGCTTCTCTTCCTTGAATACTTTAATCTCTCTTCCTGTTCTTTGAGCTAACGATGTCTATGTTGGAAATCTTTGTCAATAATTGAACAATTTGTCAAAAAAATGTTAAAGAGCTGCTACGTCGACCTGAAGACAGCAGTGTATAATACACTATACGAGATTTCAAGAGGATAAATTTTGGTTTATACACTCCCCAAAAAAATAAATGCCTAAAATTATTACAAAAGTTGCAAGAAATGAACTACCATAAAATAGGTAGATAGCCACACAAATCTCAGACATACAGTCCAGATCCTGCACCACCAATCTCATACCTCAATGTGATTCAGAAGCATCTCATTCATTCCCGATAATGGGCATATAAAAAAATACAATAAAGATGGTAGATACTTTGATCCCAAACCATTCTCTCCGGTGAGTTTGTGCTGCTTCAATAGTTGACAATGCTCATCGAATTGGATGGTACTGACCTGACATCCTTTTCGGGGGAAACTTACGGAGGATGAAAGGGACCAGTGCTGAGGGAAGAATTTCGACTAGCTAAAAAAGGCCAGATACAGTACACTGAGTTAAATAATAATTGTAGGCACGGATTACTTAGTTTAACACAATAAAAAGTAATTGAAATTATGGACTCACAGTTGTCCATAATACTAAATAAACATTATAAGTCGAATTTCCCAGAGCATGAAACATAATCTATTACCATATAGTAAATGAGATTTAGAATTGGATGGTACATCACATCAAGATTGGCATCTGTATCAAAAGCAGAAAGTGCACCCTGAAAATAGATTGACGGGAGTTAGAAATAAAATCTAAGTAAACAAAGTGTGCTTAACAGGTGATTGATTGGCAAATTAAATTCAAACCACCAGAATATTGGAATTTAGATAGTATACAGTGTCCTTACCACAAAGCACCTTATCAAAAAGCACGTGAAGCATATAGCTGTTACACAGCCAACCTGCAAAAGATTAATAATAAATATTAGATTGAAAATGGTACCATTCCATTTAAGAAGAATACTATGTATAGTCTACAAACAGATTTTCAAGTCGTGAATAATGTCAAGATTAGTAAGTCATACATTTTTCATTCAACAGCATGTTTTCAACATGTTAATAGGAAATTTCTCAATCCATACGAAAGAATGTTTGCCTGTGTTTGTAATAGCATATTATTCTGAGCAGTGGACAAGACATCGTGGAAGACATGTCCTGTTCAATTGTTTAGGATGGCAAATACTTTACTGTATCTTAACCCCTTCCCAACTAAGAAATTGAAATACAAGATTTAAAAAGTGAAAAAGCCAACTTCGTGCAGCAAATAAATTCCTTCCAAGATATCATACCATGTCATCAAACATGAAAAACAAACCTCATGTAGCTTCTTTCTGCACCCTTTAGACTCAATTGGAAACCGCCTCAGCATTAAAAACAACCTATACAAAAAAGGATATTAAATGGAATAGAATAACCAATACTGTGCTATTTCAATATGAAATAATGCATCCAGACAGTCACTACAGTTGTAAAGACAAAGTAAATTACCTTCCTCCATATAGCAGGAAACCCAATGCTGCAAAAAATGATATAACTGCAAAATCATGGATTACATATAGTGAATATGCTTAGTGAAAGTACTCCCTGTGAAATCACAACACAATACAAAATTCCTCACTGCGGCATTTTTAACAAGAAAGCTACAACCTGAATCTCATATCAATATCAAAAGAATTACAATTGATTGAAAACTGATATAAAATCCCCCCCTAAAGAGGAACTAAAAAAGTCTTCCATAAAACACCCGATGCATATTAAAAAATTACTCAGATACTGGATAGAAAGCAAAACCTGCAACAAACAGTTTTGAAATTGCCTCCGCAACATTGCTATCATCAATCCACAGGTATATCCAAATGCAAATCTGAAAATATAAGGCATTGATTTGTTCAACTAGAACTATTTAAACAGAAAACCCATAAGATGTAAAGCAAATGATTTCTGATAAATTCAAATTCAATGCTAGCTTACTAGTCTTCTACTATGAAAAAGAACAGCGTAGAAGTAGCCTGAATAAAATAAACTACACCATTTGGCATTTATAATAAAATAGGCTGGCCGAAGCTTTTCAGTGGGTAAGCTTCGTGCCTGTGAATAAACATCACAATCAGCCAAAAAATTCATCACTTTTAGGCTTTAGCCAATCATGCAAGGATGAAATTTATACACGAAATAAGATGCTGGCAGTTAAAACAAAGGCCAACTTGCCTGATGGTATATTTCTGCCCAAAATAAGACAAGTAATGTATATGTCGAAAAGAATAGTATTCCAGGAAGGTTTAGTAGTACAATTGCAAAAACCTACATTCATCCAAAACAGCATTAGTAAGATATGTAGCTTTCCACGATTCATTCAACCTAATAGCAAAGATTCATGGAAGTTCCAAAAGGCATACATACTCTATGGAACAAAAGATTAAAGAGGTATAGCAAAATCCTTTAAGGACTCTCTATGTAGGGCACCAGTTTATAGACATCTTCATAGATATTGAGCACGATGCAAGACCTCTATGCTTTATGTAATAAATTTTGGGTTTAGCTACTCACAAAATCAGCCTCAACGACAGATTCCAGAAGCTCTTTCTCCAGCTTAGGATTGGACTGTCTCATCACTTTCCATCCCTCTGACTTGGAAACAATTTTGAATCTCTTCACAATAAGGTGCATGCATAACAGATTCAAGCATAGTGCATCACATAATCTTGCCAGTTGTAATACATCAATAACATTATCTATTGTGAGCAATCCATGCTCCGAATTTTGTGTGCACACCAGTTTTAAGGATGGTACTGAAAACACATGTGAAAGTACTAATAGATGGAGGACATATTTCTTCATATCTTCCTGTTCATACCTGAATCATAAGGATCAAGATGTTAGTTTCCAAATATAGATAGCATCAATGACGGAGCAAGATCAACGTTTCCCAAGGATCATTGTAAAGAAGTGGTGGGAACTAAAGAATCCAATTGGCCTTCTTAACCATGCTCACGAATAATGAAAGGCCTGAAACGATGAAAACAGATGTTTGACTAATCCATGAGGAAATTCAACTGGGAAAAGATATGGAAGCCATGCTGAAAAACACCATGATCTATCTAGAAAAATATATGGACAAGGTGTGGAGAAAGATCACATATGTTAAGGACTCGAAAGGGAGTCCAGCCTCCTGCGGGATACACCCAAAACAGCATGGTTCAGAAATTGGGGACACTACCACCAAAAACGATAGAGATGAAACCAAAATAGATGACAACGCTGATTAACATCTGGTCTCAGCCTACCACCAGTCTCATCTAGGCCGTGGCCTTTTCTGCTCTACTATGAAATCATGCCTCCATCTCTTTAAACGGATTTCCTAGACAACCACAAAGCTATGGACACCTACACAAGATCTGGCTTGGATTTCAAGCATGATGAGGGATTTCATGGACTTCTATGTATTAGAGCTACCTCACCCTTTAATACTCCATCGAACTTAGGCATAACTCCACATTCAGGCTTTTTCATGCTCCTTCAAAATTATCAGCATTAAGTACTTCCTTCAAGTGGTAAGGGCATCATGACCAAGGATTCCATCATATCAAAGGGATCCAACAATCATGGGCTTACAAACCACCATATGTGTGGGTTCTAAGACCCGATGATCATCTTAACTAATATGACAACATCAGCAATACCATGTCATCATACAAGCCATGTCATCAAGTCCTTGTTACTCCTTTGTCATTAATGGTTTCATCTTTGACATCAATGATAACCATGCTCAACACCTTGCTGCTTCCCACCTTGGCTACATTAAACAACAAAGACACTCCATTGACCCTTCGTGGACCTGGTTAATGAGTAATTGATGTAGTGCATTCACTTACAGAGTTGTTACTAAAACTTGAGCTATGTTGTCATTTACAGACAGGATCTGTTAATATAGCATGAGGTTTACGTTGTTTGCATAAGAATTACATATATACATGAAAGAACAATGCTATGCCATAAATTAGTGGAGGAAGTTGAATAGTCTATTTCATTTAATTTCTAGATTTTCTAAAGTTGGTGGAATTCCAAAGTAGGCACAAGTTTAACTAGAGTCTATTTTAGGTTTACAACTCCTACACAACAATTCATTAATTAAAAGATTTAGTTTCATAACATTATCAACCTCCATAAGGAGTCTTTAAATACAAGCATGCAAACACACAAAAAAACAGGAGTGCAGGTATCAAAACCAAAACCCTGCTTGAGTTTCATTTGATCAATTTTATTCCCGTATACATTTGTCCAGAAGGTTCTGGAAACCTTGCAACTCTGCAAAACATGCTTAACAGTTTCTGTGTTGTGGCAAATCATGTAGCAAATATATGTAAGACTGTAGTGATGGAACCTATTTTTACCTGCTAAACTGTTATTGAGGAATAGTACTCGAGTTTTCTAGTTTTAGAGGAGAAGTGAGATTTCTAGATACCTTGGACCCCCTAGTCATTTGGTTGTAGTCTCGGTCATTTCCTGTTAAGTCAATCTGCAAGAGGAAAATTAGCCACTAACAATGGAATTAATACTTTGTAAAATGTAGTAATTGATGATTACATACTTTTGAAGGGAGTAAAGATTCAAATGTGAAAGTGTATAAATAATAAATCTGATCAAGTATTTCTAGATTTAGTTTAGGGAAAATTCAGTGTTATGTTCTGACATTGATCTTCTTACAGAGTGAATAATATGCAACTTGACAGAAGTCCCTAGAGAGAGTATACTTGAATGGCCCTCACTACTCAAGTAAATTGTGTCATGTTAAGAATGATTACAGAGATTTTGTGACAAGCTGTGACACACTTTACAATACTATCTACAATATATCAATTTCCAATATGACAAAAGTTAGGAGATTACATGGCAGTTCATAAGATTTCCATAATAAAAATTTTTATAAGATGTTATTGAGGTTTTATCCCTCCAAGGAATAAAATGTACAAGTTGCACATATATTAAGCATCTGGTTAGAATAATTCTTAACCTTTATTTCTGATTCTATTGTTGCTGATCAAGCCAATTGCTGAAAGTGCAGTTGAATCTAGGCATCTACCTGAAAGACAATGAGACACAGTTTTCTTTACTAGTTGATCGTGTTGTTGGGGGTTCAAGAATTTCCGATGGAGAACTAGAGCTTATGTTACATAGGTTGGCAATGATTGTCATCAGATTTGATATTATTTGATTATGCATTTTTCTAACTGATACTATCTTTTAAATGTTCAGAAGGTTGCTCCATGATGATGACAAGGGTGTGGCAGAAAATCTGAATGAAACTGTATGATTTAACAACAATAAGACATGTGAAGGCTTAACTGTAAGCTCAGCTTTCTTACCTAGAATTCATATTTTCTGTTCAGACGTTTTTTTGGAATATATGTCTTGTATTAACAAGAGAATGTTTAAGAGAAAGCTCCAAAATAAAATCGGAATGATCTGGTGCATTGAACTCTTTGGCATCCTTAATCAAAAGATAGTTTATGGCAGAATTGCATATGTGCCTCTTCTTGCCAAGAGTAATAAATAAATTGGATTGAACTGACCTCATCAGAAAACACATATTTGCACCATAGCTTCCAAATGATAAATAAAGCAGTGATACAAAGAAAATCCCAAATGCATATGAAAGGATAAAGTACTATGGAATGAAAGATGACAAGTAGTGTTGCTAGCCAATGAAGCTGACCTTGAAACAGAACTGAGTGCTTATCCTGAACATATTTCCAGCAAGTTCTAGCAAACTTGAACTCCATAGAACATGTTCCAAGATCTCTGGGTGACTGCAATAGAGGAAAATACCATCCATAAACCTACTTTAGCAAGGTGGGCTTTGGATGGAAGCCCTTAGTAAACATCGAGTCAAACAAAAACCCAGAGCTTGTCACTAAGGCAGAGTGACTAAACACTATGCAATTGACATATCCACCGATACTCTGGATCAGAACAAGTCCATCTAGCATTCAACATAGGAGATAAAGGCGCTTCTGATGCAGAAGAGAGTAAATCTTTTTCCTATCATACAATTGGAGTTGCTTCTCAAATCTCCAACCCCAATCCTGCCATAAAGGGGCCTACATATCTGTATTCCGTTTATACTCCTTTTTGGGGGGATTCAGCCCCATAATAGGTTTGATAGCCATCTTGTTAGAGGACAAGAACTTTTGATGAGCTAGCAATCTCCAATCCATCTAGTCCCTGGTCTCAAAATTCAAAAGATCTCTCCAAAAGATCATCCCTTTCTTGCTCAATCAGAGTGCCTGAAACCTGAACACTTGGATAGACACTGACCTTGATGCAACCAACTCCACATAGGGTGTGAAGCTATGTCTCATATTGCACTCAAGAGAAGTTTCACCTAACTAGAGGGTAGAAAAACGTCCAAGCCTCCCATGTGTTTCGACAAATTACTGACCCAAACACCATAAAGAGGTGTGGGGAGGAGATGATATCACATAACCACAAAGAGCCTCGGATCAGCAGTAAATGTTGGACAGAATGGAACTGGTATTGCAG
>LPNX010585211.1:138965-215876 GCA_001517045.1 Pseudotsuga menziesii
TATTAGAATTTAGAAAAATATACAACATTGTCAAAATTGTAATTTTTCATTGCCTAACTAATCCACAACTAAAAATGACCAAATAAATGACCAAATGTTATGTGGTCATTTTTTTCTAGATACCCCGTGACCAAATTTGGTCATTTATCTTGGTCTTTTTAGTTTAGTTTTATCATGTGACCAAAATTGGTCATTTATCTTGGTCTTTTTTAGTTAGTCCGCTTAAATTTATCAATTTTGGTCATTTATCCCTTGAAAAAAATTGTGGTGACCAAATTTTTTGGTCTCTTGGTCACTAATCTCTCATTTTGCACTAGTGCTACAATTAATTCATAGGAACCTAGTGCATATACCATTTCTCTCTTCGCTTAGCTATGTAGAGCTCATTTTTTTTTAATAATGATGAGTATTTACAAATAAAATATGCAATCAACATAAAAGAATCGAGATTTGAAAAAGTGAAGACAGTTAATTCATGCAAGTAAAATGTAATAAAAATATCTTTTCTCAAACCTGGAATCAATGGAAACCAATTAAAACCAATCGTGATTCAAGCTACAACAAATGGCTAAATCAAGCATCAAATGAGAACTATAAGCATTCAAGGGACTAACACAATATTTAACCAAAATACACACAAACTTCAAAAAGCGACAAAATGCTTCAAACAAAAGAAATAAACAAACCATAAAAATTTGTCAAGATATTCCTGTTAAACACCAACATGGTTTCATGTACTTGAATGAGCTCATTCTTGCTTAGAAAAAGTGTTGTCAAATTAGTTATTTATCGTTTAATGTTAGGACACTATCTATGTGAAGAGATAGCTCCTAGGCCTAGCTTTCTCAAATTCCACTGTCACTTCCTGTCACATACAAGAAAGAGACAATGTAAGAGGTAAATATCAAAACATCAATATTAAAACAAGCTTCATAACGGTAATGTAGCTCAAATCATCAATGTTACAACCAAAAAGTACAATGTAGAATCTATTTTTACCTAAAACATGACCTCAAATTTGCATATAGTGATCACCAACAAGCGTACATGGAACATCTGGACAAAAATAAGACTCAAGAGTCCTTAATTTGTATTAGATCATATACAGTCTTGGTGAAATCCAATTTCCAATTCACATTTTTGCCCTGGTCCTCATTTTCGACATTCTAGCTATGGTCCTCATTTTCCACATCAAGTTCATTAGAGATATTTGTTATATTGTTTTCTGCCCTTCTTTCATGATCTGATCACCAAAGAGCTAATGCTCTTTCATATGGAAAATTGTCAACCTCATACTTTGTTACATATAATCTTAAGCATGTATCCACACTTTTATCAAGGTTGTTCCTCAAATTTGACTTCAAGAATGTTAGTGCACTAAACATTCTCTCATCCTCCACTGATCCCAAAATCATGATTTGACATAAATATACTAATTTGAAATATTCTAACATTATTTCCCGTAGCAATTCGCTGCCACTGAACTTAGTCCATAATCTTGTAATTACACCATATTCTTTACTATCCGACGGAGAAAATTGGTCCCACGTTGTTTTACCAAAGCATTGAGATTGATCTGTCATTTTTTCTTTATCTAAAATACCTTGAATATGTTCTCCTTGTATCTCAGCCTCTCGACAAAAATGGCTCTGCAAAATATTGATTTTATTTATAAAGTCAACTTCTAAAATTTTTGCATTTTTACTATGGTCCCAATGTTGAGGGTATACGATAGGCATGGACTCCAACAATTCATATGGAGAAAACCATTCTCTTATATATGATCATAGCTATTTTGCAATTTCTTTCAAGTTGTCTCTCACTGAAATTACAACATCGTGAAATCGTTATCTTGAGACAGAGCATTGTTTGGTGGATCTTCCTATATTTTCATTATAATAAAAGGGAACCATATGCCCATGAACTGCCATACATAGCATCCCTTTTTCATCAAACTTCAAAAGAAAATCATCATTTTCTATATTGATTATCTTCCTCCAATTTGTAAATGCTAAATCTATAAAAGAATCTTCGATAATATACAAATTATCCAATGTAAGACATGTTAATTTTCTTGCTCTTGTGTATTCAACAGTATACATCATGCGACTTTGAGCCATCTTCACGAGGTTATTCATTTCATGAAGCATAGGAATAATTCCAGCCAATGTTAATAATGTCTCTATATCAGTTAGTATAAATAGAAGAGTTTGAGCTTTTTCTACACTCAAGCGATGTTCATACATCACCCCTAACAAGGACGCATGTTCATTGAATAGTATTTTAGTTGGTCCCTTCAATGATATCCATCTTGTATCAACATCTTTTAATAGTTTTTTTTCCATTTGTAACACTATCAAAAAAAAATTAAACTCTAAAAATCATTTGGGACTTCGACAAAAGTATGCATGAACCTCACGTACAAGGTATTCTACCTTTGAAAGCAATGAAAATTTGCTCACTATTTTAAATGCAATATTTATCCTATGAGCCATACAATGAATACTAAGCATAAACGGTGAAGCCGAGATTTCCATTCTAGCACAAAGGCCATTCCTTTGTCCTTGCATTACTGATGCTCCATATGCTCCAACACATACTAACTTTTTTGCAATCTTGGAATGATCCATATGATCCGGATTTATGCAGGAACGCAATAGAATACACAAATAACCATAGAAACATATATGCAGCAAAAATAACACTTCATTTCATTAATCAATAATTGAAACTTGTTTACATACAGAATGGAAATAAACTAGCTAGAGTGCTGGTAGCTTATCTCTGAGAAGAGATGTGGCGGCTACATGCCTCTGAACTCTGTGTTACAATAAGGCTCGAAGGCCTATATATTATTGAGAAACAATGGAAACCCTACACATCCAAAAACCTAACCCTAGGAGGTGAAACGTCTTAATGTGGGCCCCGTTGGGTAACTTGGTACATCAATTTCCCAGGGTCGTAACTTTAGCATAGTACCTTCGTTTGACACGCATGATACATTGTTAGAAAGATATGTTTAAGGACTACATCCACAAATAGCAAATTTTGAGTCAAGAATGAACTCATATTTTCCCGACCATTCGATGCCGAAAAAACGTCGTTTAGGGCCTCAAAATGGCTCTAGAAGTTTAGGACCCGAAAACTGCCAAAAATAGTAAATTGTCCTACAATTTAGGGAACTAGAAAACTGAAAGAAACAATGGTGGGGGTCCAAGAGAAACAGGTGTCTGGCCGCCAATATCCTCCTGGATCACCATACAACTAATTTCCTTTAAACTATCAATAACAAGTTCATAAATATTTTCTGCTATAGAACTTTTGGTCATTTTATGAATTCCAAGTAGATAGGAATGCCTAATATGGTCATTGACCATATAAATGCTCATGAAAATCCATGAAGTATTATCAATAGCCATAACTTCATCCAAAGATAGTGACAAAAATGTAGCATTTGCAATCTTCTCTTTCATTTCGTCCTTTTCTACTTGAGCTAGATATTTTCCCCATTCCCAACCACTTGATAAAGACCAATGAGAAGATGGAAAATTTGGCACTTGAATCAAATATATATATTTCAGCATTTTTAGATAATATTTCATAGGAATACCATTGGATAAGAGGTGAAATACAATGCTTAGTTGTATTGTCTTTGATAACAAATGTGTTTCCATCATCTTTCCAAATTGAGATTTTATGGTTCCTCCACTTTCCTCAAGTTTTTTCTTATTTAGTAAGAATTCATTCTATTCCACTTCAAATTGGAGATGTCGACATTCACTAACAGATTTCCATCTGGAAGTAGATTTATTCTCATCATTTGTAGTTTTCTTATCATACACCTTCCCAACATGCTTCTCGATTGTGTCTAACTTCATCTGTGATTTCACTACCTTGCCAAGTTTCCAACTACATGAAACACATTTAACTTCTCGTGAGGTCTCATTCTCATTTGTTGGAGGTATTGGTTCAATACATGGGTATCTTGAGACCCAATCAAATTTGAATTTTCTCCCTGCATTCCATTGGCGCTTTTTTCTTTTTCGTGAATGCATTGTGTCACCTTGCAATGAAAAATCTTCAACATTTGAACTACCAATTTTAGATGGAAATGCATTTGTCTCCTTTTGATCATTAGAGGAATGTATTCTACCATCCATTATCCAGGTTGCAGATGCATTCTCAAAAGTGTTGACATCTCTTTCACTGATGCCTTGCTCAAAAGAGCTTGAAGCATGAATAGGATGTGGATTATTGGATTGAGGCTTTTGAAAATATGATATTGCATCCTTTTGTTTTGATGTTTTACTTTTTCTTTTTACAATCCATGTTTTACATCTTACTTAATATTCCAAAATTGAAATTCCAAATCGATATAGAAACCATAAGTGAAGCATGCATGAGAAAAATGATATAAAATTAATACAATGGCACATTATCAATTTATATTGACCCGAATTACAATGAGTGTTTAAATTGACTCTTTCAATGACTTTTAATTGACTTTTTCATTGACTCTTTCAATGAATTTTAATTGACTCTTTCCCTGAAGGAGGTATAACACTAATACAACTAGAAAGTGTCAATGAAACACAACTGCACTGACTAGATTCAGGGAAAGTGGGGACTCCACTTGTTATCTCATCCCTTAATGGTCCAACAAACATGTGGGGAATTGAATATTGACAAACCAATAAAATAATAGAAACATAGATTATGCTCAACATTATTCTTTTGGAAAACAATCCACAGAATTCAAACAAGCATGACATACACCATGCCGTAAAATCCCAACATTCATGACATACACATATGTAGACTTTGTTCTATGTAACATAAAGGATCATTTCCTTATATGGTGACAAATGTCTCCAATGGTGTGTACTGAATAGATATATAATTCCCCATTTTTAACACAATTTCTATAATTTCTTATTCACCAACTTGAAATAAAAAGCATTGACATCACATCAATGAAGAAATGAATAATATATCGATGAATTATAATCCCAAGTTGTACAACTTGCAAATGATCCTTTGTATATTTAGTTAAAATGCCTAGATTTTGAAAGATCCACTAAATGAATTCATGTATTTAGCATAACCTATCCTTTTGAAAAGGAAACTGAGATGCTCTATCTTCATCAAAACACATTAGATAGAACACTTATCCTTCATATTTTCTTTGTTATACAAAGCTAACAATGTATAGAAATTAGAGTAATAATGTCGAGCATAATATCAATCACTATACATAACATAGATTCTATGCATATAATCCCTTCAGCATTTGCGCACACAATTCTCATGTTTATATAATCCCATTAATTATCTGGATTTTGATTGCTAAACTCAAATTCAATTCCATGTAAGATAAAGATTTACATAGATGACTTACTCTTCCATCATATTAAAACAAGCTAATAGATTCGATTTTCACTGTTATTCAACTCAAAGACTTCATATAAAAAATCACTCATATTCCTATTTAATTTTCTTGAGCCTGTCATAAAATGTAGGGATTGAGCCTGTCATATTTACTTTAAGATCTGGGCATGAATAACAACAACAAGCAGTCTTAAATCCCTAATTCGAGGCACTTTCTAGGCATGAAAACATTGAAAATATACTTGTAGCAATTTTGGGAATCATTCATGAGGTAAACACTCTTCAACTTGGGTTTTGAGTTTAATTCCACCATCAAAAATTCCCTAGTACTCAAATCTGGGCAGTTTTGAGCACAAATAGTGTCCAAAATTCATATTGCAGCCACTGAAAAGAAATGACCAGAAGGATGTAGCAAATTCTAGGTTGAGATTGAAAGTATAAGTACCATCAAAACCCAACTCTAGTCTCTGAGCATAAACAATAGTAAAAATAATCTAAACTTTAATTCTGGTTAGTTCTAAGTTTTATGGTACAAGAGGTCCCCGACGATGATAAATGAAATTAAAAACAAGTACACGTTTTAATAAGTAATATCTATTAATTTGCGTAAAAGGGAATAACAAACAATTTTTTAAAACATCACACGAATAATGATTTAGAAAAGAATAAAACAGACTTCTAATGAAAGGAATAATGATTTAGAAAAGAAGAAAACACACTTTCCAGTCCTTACCATATTTGTTTCCTCATATATCAATTTCCTGCCAATTAATGTGTGATGGTCCTTGAAGATAGGCTATCTGACTACTAGTTACTCTGCCTTATAAATCATGAAATGAAAAACTATGCAAATTGCTGAATCACAGAGCATCCTCACATGAGTGATACGCATGCTAGACATGGCCACAAAGCTCCTTCTATAGTTCTCCATCTAATCACATCCTCAATCTCCTAATAATTAAACAAGTGTGTTGCAAAATTCTTGTCATGTTCAAATTCTTAACCAAATTCCATTTTATACTCTATCCAATCACTTCAACACTTTAATTTATGTTTTAAGTGTTGCTTTATGTAACAACAAAATGATTCCAATTACTTTCCATAAAAAAATAACCATGGCATTTATTGATTGTCAACATCAATTCATGATGCAAGGAGTACCTGAATTGGTGGATGATGAAATACAGTCGAGGAATTCATACAAAGAACATGTAAACAAGATCCTATGATCTGTTGATGCAATTAACTAGGAGGTCAGCCAAGGGAAAGTGATTCTTATGTACCTTGGATCCTAGTTGCAAAGTTCAAACCTAGTACCTAACAATAGGCATCCCTAGGGTGACAAAATAGGAAATTTTGCCTAGGGTTTCCTCCTGTTACCCCCCTATTTGCATAGGGTGTTCTCTATATCAGTTAGTGGGAATATGTGCCACCATTCCATCTTATGACCCTTCAATGTGATGAAGGGTTCACATCTAATCATTAAAAGGCTTCCCTAAACAACGTTAGTCTTCCACCTTCCAGTATAAAGTAGCCTCAACATTTGTGCAAAGAGAGGGTGCCATGGAATTTCTAAATGCTCCTAAATATGTAGAAGGGTTCCAAGTCACTCCAAACTATGGGAAAAATATCCTAAATAGAGCTCAAGAACACAAAAGCTCATCCTAAATACAATAGAAACATAACCCATACCTTAGAGCAAGATAAAGAGTGCCAAGAATTGTGATAGTTGAAATATAGAATAACATCCAATGATAACCTCTTAGCTGATGTTTTGGGGGCTTTAGTAGCTTGAAAATTTGACACTTTTTCCTCATGGGCAGCCTCATAGCCCAGTACAGAGATGGCATTCTATAGCAGAACAACCTAAATTTGGGAGGAAATCAAACTCCCCATAGTCAACTGCATTGGAACATTTTTTTATTAAAGAAAAAGAAAATAATTTTATTTCCCTTTTTCTTATTCTAAAAACTGTTCAGTATGAGGAATAATTTCAAGTTATGATCTCTGGAATGTGTGGATTATGTTCAAGGCAAATGAGTAAAAAGGTTATGAACAGAAAATTGAACATACATTGATGTACTTTTATTTCTAGCTATAATAGAATTTTGACCAGATCGTATTTGTAATGGATTATATTTGGAAAGCTTATTATGCATGATTATTTTTGGCCTTGCTAATCGTCTTCACATTATGTTATGATTAGAAATGTGAACAACCTACAAAATGGTGAAGTAGAGTTCAACAAATTTTGTGGACATACTCTGTAATTTTTCCTTTAATCTTGTGCCTTGAATTTGAATCTATCAACTACAACACTTATGGTTTTGATTTGACTTTCAAAAAACTATGAATGTGGATGCATTGAAATAATCTTACAAGTTAACCACCTGTTGTGCACCTGATTTGGGAATCTTCAGGGTATGTTGTTGTAATCTATGGAATCTATGCTTCTCGTCTGTGTGGCTGTATGATATTGGTTGAAGTATTGGGTGAGTGGATCATAGAAAAAGCACAAATCCTATAATAATACATATTGAAACCACACACTCAACCCCTTTCATTATTGTAATGATATGGATAAAACCCTTGTTATAGGCCTCTTTGAATTAGACAGGTCCCATGAAGTGAGGCAAAGTATAACCATGATACTTGCTTCCATAGGTAGAGCAAGAAGAAATGGACTGATGGGTAGACCATTTTGTTTCCTACTTGTGAATATTGGATAATTTGGAATGATGCACTCGATATTTCTAATTGTTGGATACTTAGATAAGTTGACTATTATACATTTTCCAGAAACTTAAACCATGAGATAACCATATCCAAGTCTCTGATTTCTTAGGGATTGGCATGAAATTATACACAAAATTTCAAAACATTAAAAAATTTACTTGATAGTCATAGTATTCTGTAGGTATATCTACAATCAACTTTAGTGTGATAAAATTACCTTCTTAATATCACCTTCACTAGCTTCTTGATCTCTATAATTTCTTAATCCAAACAAGCCATGAACAAATAGAAGAGTTTAAATTCACCAGGATGTTTAGATATCCCTCCTATATTTTTCACATGTTTTTATATCGGAACTTTGAGCACTACAAGTGTTTGAAGTTGAAAAGGACATATGAAAATGGTATCCCAGTTCCATTACATAATTGGATTAATCAAAGTCTAAGAATACCTAACAACGCCAATTATACTGAGTTTACCAACATGTTAATGAAGATTACATAAAACATTATCCATGACTCTTTTCCACCTAGAATGTTTCCTAAGAATAAGAAGTGGTTATAATTTACCCTTGATACAAGGATATGTAACCAGTTTATATATGAAGAGTACACAATGATCAGAGTCTATGGTTTTGAGGAAGATCCTTACCATATCCTAACTTTTGTCACACCTTGAATTTTCGCAATGGAATATGTAATGCAAATATTTGTAGTAGATAACATGCATTTTTGTCATTTCAAACATCAAAGAACTTTCATGCTTCCAAAAGATATATGACCCTTCCAAATTAATGGTTGAAATCTATACAATACCTGGAAGTTTTCTTACATTGGTTAAATTCAAGGAAATCAAAATCTAGGCCTTATGATCCTCGTGATATTATCTTCAAACAAAGAATATAAAACAAGAATTCCTCTCATGAATATGTTCCAAGGACAGAGTGGGAGAGGATTGCTAACTTAGAAATTTGGGATGAGGTACTATAAGTAAAAAAGAGCATGGAAGAACAAAGCGTTTCAGAGAATCAATCAGTACAAAAAAGAAGAGTTGAGGAACTCCATAAAAGTAATTTCAATTATTTTTGATTTTATTCCATGTTTTTCCCCTGATTTTCAGCAGAAATAGGGATCGGTTTGATCAGTACACTCTCATCTCGTGGAGATACATTCATCTCATAATCATGTGAGAGATGTGAGAAATCGAGAGATCTTGTCTCTTTCAATTCTACTTCATCATTGTACATTCCTCTCTTGTCTAGAGCACTAGGGATCTTCTGTTGATGCAAGCAAGGAATTAGGGTTCAAGGGTTTTCCCTAAGAAGACAATGGAAGCTAGTATTTTGGAGAAACCATACAGGGGGAAAGGGAGCACTTGTTCTTCTGTTTCTTGTGAGATAAGAAGACTAGGGTTTTGTGGCATTGGAAACCCTACTACTACTTGGATGATTGATGTGGAGAAGATAGAGATGTCCTTATTGTTCAATAGCCTACACACTTCAACACTAGATGATTTCTCTACAAAACAAAGAATTTTCCAACTTTGGCATCTTTACAAAACCAAGCTAGAGGGGTACTTCATATTCAAATACACCATCTCCTATAAGATCAAAGGATGGTTTTTGTCTCTTCAGGAAGTCTCAAAGCTCTTTATCCACTTTCTTTTGCTTATTTAAACAGAAATGCTTGGCACTATCTGCTTGGATGTTATTGAACCTAGAATACAATGTTCCTTCTGTTTCTCTCCTTCACTGGAAAGGAGTTGTGTTTGGCGGGATTGGGAAGGTGGAATGCAATCAAATTGATAGGCATTTCTTTTTAATGGAGACTATGTTGTGAAATAAAATTTCTTAAGACATAACTTCCTTCAACCCAGGAGAAGTTTCGACATTTACATCATATCCAACAATCCAGAATTCAGCTAGGAATGCCATTTTTAGGAAGGATCTGTTGAAGCCAAAGCAGACATGCTACCTCTCTTTGCTTATGTAGGAAAGGAGATCTTGTGTATCAAATCTTCATTTGGGGATTTTAAAAGCATCATGTACATGTATATTGACTTATAGTGAACTATATGATCCATATTCAACAAAACAAATTGAAAAAAAAAACCTACAAATTCTCATGGCTTAATATCATATTTTCACAAAGAAATCAAACAAAAAATTGGAAAATTCTCAACAATTCCTATGGATTTATATCATATCTTGAAGTAATTGAAATATCCAAGGATTAACCACTAGGAATCAATGTTTCCCCTACTACTCATTAATTAGTTGACAAGGGAACTCTCAAAGACACGGAGCTTCTTGTTTCTACCTCATGGAAACTGGTAAATGGATGAAAGAAACGAACAATGAAGACAGAGGTGGGAGGATAGGGCAGGGCAGAGCAAATGGTAAGAGTAAGAGAGGGTCTGGCCTCCCCAATTACGTTTTTTAATTTCCAAGTCAAAGAAGTTCAGTGCAGAAGTCAATTTCTGCACTATGGACATTGAAGAACTCAGAGAAAGGTCTATGGCTTCCATGCCCAACAAGAAGAGGAAGAGAAAGAAGCCACCACTGCACCCACTTTCATCTTGGAATTTATTTCTACAAATAATTTGTTCGACAGAATTGGGACACAACTACAAGTTTCTAGTGCACTATCAGTTCCATTATGTGTTCATAAGGAAAATGATGTCTTCTTATCCAGTTTACAAGATCTTCATCCTGCTATTAGATCTACTACGGTAGAAGAGAAAGATGATAACCTTGTGATTAAATTTTCTAATGGAGATAATGACAGTGAGGGTGAAGAACAGAGCTGGAGAGTGGATCGAAGAGAGAAAGATGGATCATAAAGGGAAAATACAAGTGGGATCAAGCCAATCACTTGTAGCTTCTTCACATATGGCTACAATAACATTGCAACAAACCCCAAGGATGCACAAGCAAATGGATATGGTGTAGAAGCAGTTAGCTACATTTCATACAACCATATCAAGCGCAGTTCAAGTCCGTGGGGTGACTTCTATGGGGTCTAGAGAGGGTCCACCTCGGCAGTCATCCTGTAATAAAAAACCTATTGTTGGCCACAAAGGTTCAATTGGCCAGAAACATGCATTCAAGCCTGGCTCATCTGTAACTAAACCCAGTGGCACTGACTTGGAGAACTTGAGAAAGAAAATTGAAACAAAAGAGAATGAATTGAAGCTCTAGAGGCATATTCAATCAGGAAAGGGACAGGATACAAGATCAATTCCAAGTGGAACATTCCATATACCTGGTATTGCAGATTCAACAACTATAAGTAGCAGGGGTGGGGATTCTTTCAGTCCAACATTTTCTAAGTTAACATAAGGTGTACCTGTTAAATAAATTAATGAAGACTAGAAAAATTTCGTGTTGATTCAGCTTCAACCTTCTGCTATAAACCAGAAAAGAAATAATTTAAAGAAGATTCAAGAAACTAACCTATAAAAAGCCTGCAGATAGAAGAAACCTTGTGAAATTGCTTTCCATGAATCCACTCAGCCAATGTAAAGACCGATTTGCAATAAAAATCAAGCTTGATGTTGAGCCCGACTCTTGCACCATTGTATAGGTAAAAAACATCCTCACTTGACTAAAGTTATCTATGTTTTTCTCAAATATGGACCAAATCCAGTAAAAAAACTTCTCCAATTGATTAACTCTCCACATTTTACTCAAATAATTGTCCACAAATCCAAATCCAGGATGAACTATGTCCATTTTACCCCAATCGAGGTTGAAGTAAGACCAGTTTACCGAAATATTCATAAATCTCGGTGAAATACCAACTTTTTAATCGTATTATCCATAAATCCTGGGCGAAATACTAATTTTTAGATCTATTATCCATAAATCCAGCAAACCGTCTTCATTTCTCCTCCCAATCGGAAAAAATCGAGCGAATGTGGGCAAATATCTCCTCCCAATCGGAAAAATTCGGGTGAAGGTGGGCAAAAATCTGTATTTTCATGGGCTAATATTCATTTTCAAGTTTTTCCCTCTTTCGGGATGAATGCGATTTACCTTGGGGCAGCTATATATAAAATAAACAATGGGCGAATTTATTAAATAAAATAAAAACATTTTAATATAAATATTTGCCCATTTTTTTTGGGTAACACTTAAAATTCGCCATTTAGCTAAAATTCGTCCTTAAAATCATCCCTGAAATGAAGACCAAACTTGGATGCTAAGGAAACATATCAACAGTTTTTCTTTCTTATGGTAAAAACTTGGAAGAAGCCTATTATGGAACCTTAAAAATGTCTTCTTTACATGGCTATTAGTAATTCAAGGCATGCCCATAGAAAAAAAATTTAATCACATTGGGGATTGAAATACCTAATTGTGATCTAGATGCTTGAACACTTTTTCTAGTATTGTTCCGTTGCCAGGTTTGATTATGGATGGATTGAGACTTTCTGAGGTCAATTTATCCTTCCTTCAATTTCTTAAAAAGAAAATTTCCTATGAGATAACCTTTCCGAGGTTGTAAAATTTTAAACTTCATGTCAACTCATTAATAGGGATTTTTTTCATATATAAGAGAAATGATGTCCAAATTAATAAAACAGAGGCTGGTAGAATTTTCTCATGGTTTGACACATTTGCATAAGCCTACACCTGCATAATGTTCAATTTCAGAAGATAGAGATGGAGATGGACCACTTTCTACAAGCATTGGATTTCTTGGGAGGAACTCAATTTTCTATGAGGAAAGAGTCACTTGCACCTACCTTAGCTTTATCATGCAACATTGATTATCCCAAATGTATGAAGATTGGCCATGTCACCAAGTCAGTTTATCAATCAAGGAATTAAGTGAGCGAAGATATAGTTTGACACACCCATGTATGTAGAATAATGACAAATATATAACTCTATAGATTTTTATTATTGAGGATATAGATGTGGATATGGCCCACCTCATACAACCACAATATTTCTAGGGAGGCATCACATTTACTATGAAAAAAAATCCACCTGACACCTCCTCTACTTGTATGATGTAGGGTTAACTATCCCAATTGTTAGAAGGTTGTCCATGTCACCAAGTCATTTATGCATTTAAGGAAAGAAGAGAGTAAATACAAAGTTGGCCACACCCATGTGTGAAAAATAACGACCAATTTCTGACTCTAGAGCTTGTGATTACGAAGGCTAAAACTCCATCCCACTACAATATCAGGGATATGATCATCTTAAAGTTTGATCTTATTAGTAATGTTTTAGGGTCAAATTCCAAAGACCATAATGAACCATCACCCAAAGTAGCAAAATGAACTCAATACATGATAGGCATCATTGATCACACCAGTTTGAATTTCAATCCTACCACTATTAGAATTTGAATGCCATTTAGATCTTCAAGCAAATAGCTCTAATAATGTTTGCATAAAATGGGGAATGAAGATACAAACTGAACAAAACAAACCACATAGGAAACAAACAAGTATTGCTCAGGAATTTATAGTATCATTCACAATAATAAAATCCGGTGTTACAATAGTTTACATAGGAAAAGAATTCGAATGCATTAGGTAGAAATTCAAATCTATCCACTGGATTTGATTGTTTCTAAATAACCATCTAATTTATGGTGTCTCAATCATTATCAGAGTCCAATAGATCAACTTACATATGTACAACAACTCAATCATCCAGTGATAACTAGTTAACTCAGTGTAACTGAGTGTAGTAGGTGGGAAAAGACGCCTAATCCACATGCAACCATGCATAACTAGTACTAGCTAACTGATTGTGAACTAATTGAAAATAATCCAGGGCTAACTAAGATGAACTAGTTCCAACTCCATCTAAATGATGGATGTTGGTGCCAGGACTCCTAGTGGCTCCTAAAATGTAGGGATTGGTATAGGAGGCCCCCAAACAGATGCATGCACATGCAATAAGTGGAAGTTAACCTCAAGGAGTGTTCCCCACACTCTAGTAATTGGTACATGTGGCCACATTAGGACAAGTGGACCCAATGATACTAGTGGGCCCAATTATTTAATCAAGGTTCCTCAGTTAAGCTAAATAATCTAATAGGGAATATGGTCAAGGGAGGATTAATAATCCTAACACCTCCACTAAATCCTAACTTAGAAAACTATGGGACCAGGTAACAAGACCATAGGTCACCCAAATATAATATAAAATAAATAATGCTGCTTAATACAATTGAGGAAACAGGAAAAAACTCATGAGAACACCCCCCCCCCCCAATATAAGCAGAAATTAGGAAATAGAAGTTAGAAACTTGCAAAATCTTTTGCAGCAGTATGCAGCAATAATGCAGTATTTCGGTTCTTCTATGCAGCAACATCCTAAATATTTGCATGCAAACCTCTAAATCCAAACAAAGTGATTATTTCTGGAGGAATATTCCTCTTTGGAAGAAGAATAATGTGCCCAACTAAATTAGGAATATAGATAACTATAGGATGAAAAATGGACCCATGTAGAGCAGCTAAAACCAATTGATGAGAGAGAAAAGGTGCTTTAGAATTTTAACTATGTGAGGACCTCCCAAGAAACTGATATATTGCATCCTTGAACATCAAAACATGTGAGGTAGAATCAGCCCCAAGTGTTAGGAGCAGGTGTACAAGTGGATGCAGAATGTCTCCAACTTTACTAGTTATGTGAGGAGATGAGCATGTAATCAAAAAAGTAGGTAGAGCACCATAATCTGATATAGCTTCATAAATAGCCAATGTTTCACAAAATATAATATCAGCAAACTCATAATAGAAAACTAACATCAAATCCCCAACAACAAAATTGAAGGAGACTTGTGATGCTTGATTTGTCACACCAAAATTGATGAAACCTGTTACAAGCAATACTGTAAGCTCTTGAATATTAAAACCTGAACCAAATATTATCATATCAGAAAATAAATCAAATCCAAATAGATTCATATCAGATCCAAAACTATGAAGCAAAATCAAATCCCCAACAACAATTTTGAAGGAGACTTGGGGTACTTTATTTGTCTCACCAAAAGTGATGAAACCAACTACAAGCAGTACTGAAATATCATGAACCCTGTTGGGCCCAGAAATGGACCCTTTTTTACAATCCTTATCCACCTCTTTTTTCCTCATCCTTCCCTATTGTGCATGCTAAACAGATGTTTTTCCCTCACTTGGCCCCTCAAGTCACAAAGGTATGGTTAATAATTGTCTTATTTTATTAATGCTTAGGATTGTGGTAATCAAGGCTCTACATCTTAAAATGTGCTAACATATGATGGTTTATAAAGGTATTTAGAGATATAGAGAATGCAGGTGTAGCGGGCCAGACATGCTAAGGGAAGGATGGACATTCATTGCTAAAGTTCATCGCCATCCATCCCACCGTAGCCCAAAGAACGCAGCCCCAATGTATTTTTCCATGCAAGCTATACAAGGGTAGATGCAACAGGTTGAGAAAAATTTGGAGGAAATAGTGTGTCGCTTCTCAAAAGTAGCTGTGATCTACGGGATATATGCTTAATCAATCAGGATCATTATTTCTGGTTCAAATAACAACTTCCCTATATTTTCTCCTCTCATCTTGCCACGGCTGTAACAGTTATTGTAATTGAGGCAACCTCAAGATCAGAGATCTTCATGGCTACCCAATAATAGGGATAGGATGTTATGATTGAAATTGTATAAATATGGGGAGCTATTCTAAGCCAGGGGTTGAACCCTTAACCAAATTATTGCATTAGCTATGACTGAGGTTGCGTGATTTATCTACCCTCTTTAATACAAGGAGTTACTTCAGATCTCAGTGCTTTAACGTGCGTTACTTCCAGCATCTCTGTGTGAAGTCTGGGCTTGCCTTCCCACAGGGATTGCTGAGTTAATTAGGAATTATAATTATTCTGTCGTGTGATGTTGTGATAATTTCCTTTCCTCATAGTAAGCTGCAATAGTTATTGAATACAGTGTGTTATTAATTGCATCTCTTGGAAAGTTGCAGTGGTATGGTGTGACAGTCGACTGTATAGGTAATTGTCCCTTATGAAACTGTGTGGTAGTTGTAACAGCCCTGTTCATCCCTATATATTTCAACTGTTGTTTCTATAGATATTTGTAGTTCGTTCCTTTGCTTTTATAGTTGCATAATTTCATTCATGTACTTTGAATTCCTAGAATAGCTGAACTCAATTCATGTCTTCTGGATTTCTAGAATAATTAGATCAAGATAATTGGGTGAATCATTAGATGGTTTGCAAATCAGGATTTCATTTGGGCAAGACTAATATACATGTAATTTCTTGAATCTTTCAATTATAGATTAAGAACAGTAAAAGGTAATTGTGGTCGTATCCTTTAGAAAGTAAACTAGATTAAGTGGATCCTTGGGATGAGCATAGCTGAGTAGAGAATAGGATGATTTACTTACATCAACTCAGTGTTTAAGCATATATAGTGCATGTTATCCTTGAAATAAAATACTTTCCTGGGTTGACAATAAATATTGAACACCTTGTATGTTAGCTTTAATTAACTTGCATATTGGGTGCGCAACATTTGGCACCGTTGCTGGGGAGGATAAGTATTAAACACTATCATAGTTGCATCCTGTAATTGTTTCTATTCAGTCCTGTTCAATTTTTTTTCATTTGTATGATTTAAGTTGCATGAATACAAGAAGGGTACAATGTGATCATCTTATAAATCCCAAAACCCCACAAAACACTAATATTGCAGGTGGTCGAGGTCGTGAGCGAGGTCCAGAATTGGAAAGAAGAACATTCATTGACAATCTGGTTGATAGAACCAATTCTTCTACTAGGGCTCACTATCAAGAAACACCCATCAGAAGAATCCCTACCAATCCTGGAGTGCCAGCGTCAAGTTCTACAGTGGAGAACGCACGAGCAACTACAAAACCCTCAAATACCCATGCAGAGGAGGACAGAGTTAGTACTGAAGGATCGACTGATTGAGATCTAATCTATCACATTAACAGGAAGGTTGTAACTGAGGAGGAGTGGACATGGTTCCATCACAAATTCATCTATCAGTGGAAGAATGAAGAGGAGAAAATAGAAGAAGATATGAGTAACAGACACGAATCCAAAGAGGAAGAGGCAATGGGAGAAAATCATCATCCTGAAGGGACGGTGGATACACTTCAGTTCCCAATTCAACAACCAAAAAGGATAGCCCCTATGAAAAATATATCGTCATCAGTGTTGCTTCGCTTTTATGGAAAAGAGGTAGAGGATCTAGATGAATTTCTTTTCAAATTTGATATCTTCTGTCGCAGCTATGACTAGACCACCAATGCACAGAAGCTGAAACTCTTCCCTACCACTCTGAAGGAAAATGCATTACATTGGTTTATGAGCCTAAGAGGTGGAACTGTTGCTAATTGGGACAGGATGAAATAGGTGTTCCTGGAGAAATATCAGGAGTATTGCAATACCAAGGAAAAGAGAGAAGAACTATTTGAAATGGTACAGAAGGATGATGAAAGTCTGGAAGATTTTGTCAAGAGGATTTTATATAATGTGCAAAGAGCTCGATAGACTAATATGGGTTTAGATGTTCTCAAAATAATCCTGCTTCGTGGGATTAGGGATGATTGCCTAGATATGTTAAACCTGTTAGGAAAAGGGGGATATCTCCAAGGAGTCTTTCGAGAAAATTGTGGAACTGTCTAAAAGATACTCCAAGGGATATTCCAGGAATAAAATGTGAGACAAACGGGACAAATTAGAATGTGATTTCTTCAACATAACTCAGAATTCACCTAATGGAGGAGCCACCCGTCCAGATATAGGAAACCTCCTCAAAAATTTCAAAACATAATTGATGAGCTCTGTCTCCTCGAAAATAGATGTCCTGAGGGAAAAGTAGAAACAAGGAGTAGAGGATCTCACACTAGGTATATTCTACCCTCGATGTATAAAGAACCACCCTCTGAAGGATTTCCCGCTCGACAAGATAGAAGTGTGTCAGCTGTGCGAGCTGAACCATGACACAAAAGAATTCCCATCACTACCCCAAGTGAAGTTTGTTCTGCAGGCATCAAATCCAGAGGTGGAACCAACTTACTTTATTGCAAAAAAGAAGCCCTAGCAACCGCGAAATCAATGTATGACTCCAGACTCATTTCCATTTTTGAATAACATAAATAATTGGAATAATATATAGCACATGAATACATAATTCCCTTCATCTTATTCTAATATTCAATGGTACCCCTCTCAACTTCTTGGTCTCCACACCAACTACACCAACCAACTTCTTGGTCTCTTGGATGGAGGAATTTCCATCCAGGAAACCAGTTTCCTCAACAGCCTCCACATCAACCATTTTCTCAACATCCATACCTTCCTCAATATCCTTATCCTTATCAGCAGCTGCAGCTGCAACTTCAAAACAATGCTGCCCCTAATATGCCAATACGACCTTAGATTCCTTCTCAACCTAATCCTAACCAAAATAATAAAACAACCCATCAATTTGAGATTGTCAACATGCCTGCTTACTCCCTTACTCCTATTCCCTGCAACGATATTCGCTTACGATCAGGAAAGGTATTAGAGCCTTTGATCATTGAGGATGTTCCATCCCCTAAGCATGAAGAAGGGGTGAACCCACAGCATTTATCTAATGCAACCCCCATCATTGAAGATGTTGAACATCCTACTAATGTGTCAGCTGAACATAGGATAATACATCTAGTGACACATAGCGTACCCAGCTGATTAGGAAACCACCGTACCTTGAAAGATTAATGCTACCAAAGGTAGTGGGACAACCTTAGCTTAAACTCTTAAGAGAATTAAAAAACCTTTATGTTAAAATTCCCCTCCTTCAGGCTCTTCAAGATGTACCTATCTATGCTAGAACTATTTGGGATTTGGGTACAAGGAAACCAGGAAGGAAACCCAGGGATCCTCCCACTGTTCATGTCATAGGGAAATTATCTGCATTGATAATGGGAAAAACCCTTTTGGCCAAATATGAGGATCCTGGGAATCCCACTATCATAGTGCAGATTGGGCATATGCAAATACCCAATGTACAGGTAGATTTAGGAGTAGCAATTAATGTTATGACTATTGAAATTGTAAGAAAACTCGGGCTCACTAATCTCAGGCCAACCCCCACCATTTTAGAACTGGTAGATAGATCGACTTTTAAACCTAAAGGAATTTTGGATGATCTCATCATCCTAGTTGATTCTTGGGAGTACCCTGCTGACTTCTTGGTTTTACAACCTAAGTCACGGCTAGGAGGACACACACTGATCCTGGGAAGGCCTTGGTTAACTACAGCTGATGCTTGCATTAGCTACCGATCTGGGTCTATGACCATATCAGATGGCACCAAGATAAAGAAACTCACTCTCGATCCTCCAGCTCGACTGAGCCTAGAAGATGAAACCCCTTTATGGATGGAGCCAGAGGAAGAAGAGGTCGTTCAACCATTATTAACAATAGGGAAGGCTTTAACCTTTAAGGATGAAATTGAATACGATGCCATTAATAATTTCATCAGTGAACCCACTTCTGTCAATAAGGAAATTGATCAAATCCTAAATATTACTCTAGGTGAGGAGGAACAAGAAAATATCACAAAAGAGGCAGTAGTCAGTGACACTCATATAGTTCTAGTATTGAAAAATTCGAAAAGTATTCCTATCGAGGTAGAGTCTAGAAAAACCCTGAACATTAACCCCAGCCTCTCCCTAGGTGAACATAAGCACCTGATCAGTCTCTTAAAATAACACAAGGGGGCATTTTCCTGGGAGTACACAGACATGAGGGGTATTCCCTCTAACCTGTGCACCCATCATATTTATATCAAAGGTGACTCCCATCCTGTGTGCCAGCCTCAACGACAAATAAACCCCAATCTTAGGGACATAGTAAAGGAAGAAATTCAGAAAGTCTTGGAAGCAGGATTTATATATCCCATTTCAGACAGCGAGTGGGTGTCCCCACTCGTAATAGTACCCAAGAATAATGGTAAATGGAAAGTCTGTGTGGACTATACAGAGCTGAACAAGGCAACACAAAAAGATCATTTTCCCTTTCCTTTCATCGATCAAGTACTTAACACCTCTTCTAGGAAGAAGTTATTCTCCTTCCTGGATGGGTTTAGTGGGTACAATCACATCTAGATTGCTCCTGAAGACCGGGATAAACTACCTTCAGATGTCCCCGGGGAACTTTTGCTTACAGAGTACTCCCCTTTGGTTTATGTAATGCACCAGCAACATTTCAAAGAGCTATGATTGGCATATTTTTAGAATTAGTTAATGATAGTACGGAAATTTTTATGGATGATTTTACTCCTTATGGCAAAGATTTTGAAGAAGCACTGAAAAATTTGGAAAAGGTTTTAACTTCCTGTGAACATACCCAACTCTCTTTAAGCACCTAAAAGTGCCATATGATGATGAGTGAAGGAGTAGTATTGGGGCATTTCATCTCTCCTGATGGTATCTAGGTGGATCCCTCAAAAATCAAGGTAACAAAAAATATACCTACTCTTGTAACTCAAAAAGAAGTGCGAAGTTTCCTAGGGCATGCTGGATATTACCAAAGATTTATAGAAAACTTTTCCAAACTTGCCTCACCTTTGTTTTCACTGTTAATAAAGGACATGCAATTTGTTTGGAATGAGGCATGCTAGATATCATTTGTTAAACTTAAGGAGAAGCTGTCCACATCTCCCATATTAAGAGGACCCAATTGTACCCTGCCCTTTTACATTACTTCAGATGCTTCTAATACTGCCATTGGAGCAGTTTTAGGACAACAAGATGGTCAAGTACCTTATGCAATTTATTATATTAGTAAAAACTTAGCCCCTGCTGAACTTAATTATACTCTTACCGAGAAGGAGTTATTAGCCATTGTTTACTCCATTAACAAATTTCGACATTATATTACTGGACATCCTACATTTGTGCACACTGACCACTCGGCCATCAAATATCTAATGATTGAACCTGTTACTAATGCCAAGGTGACTAGGTGGATTTTATTATTACAGCAGTTTGATACCACCATTATAGACAGACCTGGAAGAGAAAATGTTGTCACTGATTTCTTATCTCATTTCACTAACAATGATGATAATTTGCCTATTGAGGACTCTTTTCTAGATGAACACTTATTTGCAGTTTCAGCTCACTCCCTTTGGTATGTAGATGTCACTAATTATTTGGCTGCAGGAAATATTCTAGTACATTTGTCCAAAAGAGAAAAGAGGAAAATTATTCAGCAAAGTGACAGGTATTGTTGGGTAGACGGTCATCTCTTCTACATAGGCCCTGATCTTGAGATCAGAAGGTGTGTAAGAGAAGATGAAATATTCCATATTTTGAAGGCCTGTCATGATGAGCCTTGTGGGGGGCATTTTATGGACAGAAGGACAAGACACAAAGCACCGAGAATGGGCTACTATTGGCCAACCCTTTTCAAGGATGAAAAAAGATATGTCCAGTCTTGTGATAGCTACCAGAGGATGGGCCAGCCCAATAGATTAGATCAAATTCCTCTTCAACCACAATTAGTGGTTGAACCCTTTGATAGGTGGGCTTTAGATTTTGTTGGTCCTATCAACCCTCATTTCAAGCAGAAATCCTACATCTTGGTCTGTACCGACAACATGACAAAATGGGTAGAAGCTGTGGCTCTGGTGAAATCCAATGACCAGGCTGTGATTGATTTCCTATATAGTGAAATCTTTACCCATTTTGGGGTACCCAAGGAATTGGTTACCGATGGAGGACCGCAGTTTGTGTTGCATCAATTTGAAGCTCTGCTATGAAAGTACCATATTCATCATCGGATAGCTTCACCCTACCATCCCCAAGCCAATGGCCAAGTGGAAAGCACTAACAAAGTCATAAAATCTATTCTTACCAAGACGGTCAAGAGCCATAGAGGTAATCATCTTCCCGATTGAATTTGAAATTAAGAATTTCAAGACAGCCGTAGAGGTAAACCTAGATGTAACCGAAGCCCAGAAGAGAAGATTGAATCAATTGAATGAATTTGATGAGAATCGATTAGTCATTGTAAATCAGACTGTATTAATTCAGCAACAGAGATCCAATTGGAAGGACCAATTCATCAAAAATAAAGTCTTCTGCAAGGGAGACTGGGCACTATTATATGATTCAAGATTCAAAAGAGACTTCAAGGGTAAACTAGGCACAAGATGGTTTGTCTCATACCTAGTAGATAGAGTATTTCATAATGGTACGGTCCACCTGGTAACCATTGATGAGAACTGGGCACCATTATTTGCTAATGCTCACAAGTTGTGACTGTACCATAAGCCCATTTCAAAGGACACATTTACATCATAGATTGTAGCTGATCTAGACTACCAGTTAGGACAAGGGCAGAAATTTTTCTCTGCCCCTATTAATCCTTAGTTAATCGTTGTAAATCTCATATGAATCTTTGTACATAAATAAATTGTTTGTTTTTTTTTCTATTGTTATCTTTTTCCACTTGATCCATTTTATTTATTTATGAAATGTGCATGGAAGTGCGTAAAGAGCGGTGTTCATCATCGGGAATGATGACTAGGGTTGTGCTACTGTAACTTCCTGCACCAGAAGAAAATTCCTTGAATAAATCTGTTGCGGCCGCAACATGTTCCTTTATCCTATTTCTCGCAACTACAACATTTTCAAAATTAGTCTTTTACCCCATTCCATGCAGCTGCAACACCGTTTTACTTTTTCCCTTTATTCCCTTTTGCATAGCTACAACACCGTGAAAAATCCACCCTTACCCTGTTTCACGCAGCTGCAACACCATAAAACTCCCCCCCTTATCCTATTCCACGCAGCGACGACATCGTTTCACTTTTGTCCATTTTCATCTTTTTTAACAGTTGTAACAGCGTCAATTTCCATCATCTTAACTCCTTTTTCCCATTCCGATAGCTACAACAACGTTTTACTTTTGTCCATTTTCATCTTTTTCAGCAGCTATAACACTGTTAATTTCCATCAACTTAACGCCTTTTTCCGATTCCGGTAGCTGCAACACCATTTTACTTTTGTCCATTTTTCATCTTTTCTGGCAGCTGCGACACCTTTTTCGGCAGCTGTGACTCTGCTACATTTGGATGATTTTTCTATAATCCAAGGATTTGACTATACTAAACTATCTTATTTCTCTGTGATCTGCGACTGTGACTCCTCCGTTATTGGCATAACTCTTTGTAACCACGGTTAGCAACTCCTCCATATATGGCTCCGATTCCTGATGCCGATGATTTGATTTATACTCCAGCACTCATCATGTTTCCAACCAATTTGGCACGATGGTTTTTGGTTCACCGGTGAAAAAGGTCATTGCAACATCCCTGTAATAATGATTACATTTAATGACTGCACTTCACACGTTCTACTATTCTCCAAAGAACGTCATCCATCACATATTTTTGAAGGTATGGCTTTGATTAACTACTTGATTAAGTATTAACTGGATCTAGAAATATTAATCATACCTTCCTTTCTATGCCCATTATTACATTGGTAACTCTCCACTCGTGCAACTTAATGACTAATTATGTTACCTGATAACCACCACCTTTCTGAATTTACCCAACTCCACTCTCAGTTGTTCATGCATACTCTGTGCTTTAACCTCCATTGTAAGAATCTGTAATTTGTCGAACTACAACATACCTTTGAAGGAAGACAAACATGGGTATTCCATCTCGGCATGAACCTCTAAACATGTGAGAACTCAGATGAAATGTTAAATTTTTTGCTATTTTTCAAGCTACGGGTTGGACTGAATTCTTCCAATGCCTGAATGGATTTCACCATGAAACAACTTTATAATTCACCTTGAATCTTACAAAAACCCACTCAGAGTTTTGGGGATTGCGTATTGAAGTCTCTAAAGCCATAGTGGCTAAGGTCACTAGTCTTCCTTAGGTGGGCAGGGCTTGGTTTGGACAAAGAACCCCCAATCCTGAAGCAGTACAAGATTTTCTTAGGGAAGGGGAGCACATTCAACTGTCACGGATAGGGATAGCATTATAGTCACTACCACACCCATGGAATCAAGTAGCAATTTTCCTCAAGAAGTATATCACTTGTGAAGGTAGGTATAAAACGGTCTATCACTCTGAATTTCCTTTATTATCTCATCTCCATCGAATGGCATTGTTAAACATTCCATTTTATTTATTCAATGATGTACATCATATGGCAAGGTTTGTCCGAACTGCCAAGCATCCAATCTCTTCCATTACCCACCATGGCCTCATTAAGTTAACAATATTATAGACCCTTGCTCAACAAAATCGAACCTAGGAGCAATTTACAAGTCAAGTTCAGGAACTCGTTCGTTTGCCCGGTGTTCCAATAGAAGAGGAAATGTAAGTACTTATACTCATGGGGCCTGTTCAAAATCAAGAATAGCCGGTCAATCCACATTTGGGGGGAAACGTAGAGAAACAGGAGGTTCAGAGTCCCTCGAATTTAGTTAGGTGGGGGGAGATGAGACTGGATCGGAGGATCAGTTAGGAGATCAAGCAAAACAATTGGGAGAGGATGTACAAGAAAACCCCGTGGAAAGACTAAATAATAGGGCAGCTCTGACAACAGAGAATGAAATTGGAGCAGCATTAGATGCTACGACAGTTGAAACCAAAAATGTTAGAGCTATGATAACAAAATAAAACATAGAGGTGGTGACCATTGAATCTTCCCCTGAATGGGGAGGAACCCTGATTGAGGAAGAACATCCTGAAGAATAAGACAATGTTGAAACTGGGGATATCCCTTCCACTTCAGCCGCAAATTTAGAAACTCCAGCACCATGGATAAAAAGGAGGAGATCAAAAGATTAAATAAAGGAATCACCAATAACAAGACGAAAAATAACCATGCTAGTTACAACAACAGAAGAAGCACGAGAAAGATGGGAAACCCTAGAAGCACAAATTGAGTTCCCCATTCTTAGACCCAAAGCAATTGATGCCCCATAGAAACCGGTCGCAGAAGAACCTAAAATTGAAGGAATTCTGTGTGAAATGGGCTATTAAAAGAGGAAGTACAAGCACTCCAGAAGGAATTAGAAAATTGGAAGGAAGCATGCAAAAAATAGAGTGAAAGGAAGCTGCAGACTAGATGGAAGGATCAAATCCCGCTGAGGCTGGTAATGAGGAAGAAAGAGTGGTTTGTCCTACGTGTGGAGAAATATTTAATGAGTCAGGTTACAAGGTCATAATTTGTGCCTTTGCAACATAGTGTCCTACACCTACAGCTGTGGAAGAATCGGGACAACCTGATTGGAAAGATGGTGAGACTCCCCAAGAGAAATTCTAGGAAAAGGAAGTTGCAGATGAGCAGGATGCTGATACACAAGAACCAACATATTTGAATCTTCCCATTGAAATTGCCACCAAATTTCAGATAGAGGAATCAGAGGATGAGGTTATTCTTGATTTTGTCAAGGAAGATCGCACTGTGGCCCCTGAACCCTCTCATGACACAGAAATAATAGAAATGGAACCACAACAGCAAAACAACGATGAGGTCGAACAGGACACTGACACATAAGAACCAGCATCCTTAAATGTTCTTGTTCAAGTGGCCGCCCAAATTAGGGAAGAAGAACCAGGGATTGAAGACATTCTAGAATTTAATGAAGAAATTTGCACTATGACTCCTGAATTGTCTCATGACACAGAGATATTAGAAATGGAATCCCAACAATAGGGAGATGAGGAGGTAAACCAAGATGTTCCGACACAAGAGCCAACATCCTTGGAAATTTTAGTAGAGACTCTCGGGATGCAACAAGAAGCTAGCCCTAAATTAGATATCATTCCTGATTTGAATTTAGGTGAAGTTGAACAAACACAATCACAATCCTCAGGTGATACTAAAATACTTGATGAACAACTTCATGTTGAATAAGACATACAGTCCCAGCAACATGAAGAAAAAGAAGAATAGGGCTCTGTCACACAAGAACCAATAGCCTTACATTCCCCTACTGATATTGCAGCTGATAATCAGGTAGATAAGAAGATTAAAATTCAGGAGGAAGTTGTCCCACAAGAACCAAAATCCTCACAATTAGCTACCGAAGTTGCCATAGGATAACCCCAAAAAGAGGATGCTGTTATACAAGAACCAACATCTCCAGAATTTGTTTCAAGAATACCTGTTGTTGAATTTGTTGTAGAATAAATTCTAGGAAGGGATGTTGTTACACAAGAACCAACACCCTCAGAAGTAACATCAGAAGTGCAGAATGCCCAATGTTGCACATTAGATGATAAGGTGTGGGCCGAACTCCCTCAAAATTTTATTAATCTAGATTCTGATAAGGAGGCGCTTCCTAAAGAAGAACAGATCTCGAAGCTTACAGAAGAACTCTCAATCCTGAGAATGAAAGTAAGTAAGTGGAGTCAAGTGAAAATATACCAAGAAGGGATGACTTCCCTCACTGAACATAGAAAGACCATCATGGGACTAAAGGAAAAATGGACAGAAGAAATCATGACCCATAAACTCGGTGAGGAAGAACTAAAGAAGGAGCTGAGGGAGCTCAAAAATTTCAAGTCTATGCAAGTGGAAATAGACCAGATGTATGCTCTTTCTCAAGAATTATTGGGCACCAGAGTACCCTCCTCCTCTTACCTTGTCTTTTTATTCAAACAGTTTATTTGGTTTAAATTAAGGGTTGTGAATGAAGGGAGATCATATGAAATAGTAGCCTCAACGAAATTCTTCGAAACATTTCTGAGAAGTAATTTTGAGGACAATAATTTGTTGTGTGAGCTTTATTTGCAAGAGATGGCTTGTCCTTTGGACCACCATTCGAATCCTGTTCCTTTTTCAGGCAATGTTCAGCTGAGGGCTTTTGCCTCCTTTGTGAGCAATCATGTTCTGTGGGAAAGGTCTTTCCAAACTCTTTCTCACAATGAAGCCCACTCTAATCTTTGGATCCAAAGTGAACCTCAAAATCCCTGTCTTCTCCTTGCTCGACATCAGAGTCTACTCTCATTCCCCATCCAAACTTGGAATATAATGGAGCTACATGAAGGGGTTATTTCTACTTGTACTAGCTAGATTTCCATATATCAACAAACGTCCTTGGAAGGTAGTTAGCAAAGATGGCAGGTTTCCTCTCCAACCCTCAGAAATAGAGACCCTTGCTGTTATAGGAATTTTGAACAAGCACTTTCCAGGATTGAGGGTTATGTTGGATGCATAAGAGAATGTGAGGTTAATTGGATGGGACTAAAATTTAAATTTCCTCTCATCTGGTGGCTAGCAAAGCCGTACAGGGAGGATTTCTCATTAACTAGGGAAAAAGAGCAGAAGTGTTGGAGATATTGGGTTGTCCATAAGGGGTTTATAGAAAAAGAAGGAACGTCTGAATTCCCATACAACTTTTCTTCACTCCATGAACAAAGCATAATGCCAGATTTAGATTTAGAATAATGGAGGTTGTTGCATGAGGACATGCAACAGGACAGTTGGGGGAAGATTTTTGGCCTAGAAATGGCCCCTTTTTTACCATCCTTATCCACCTCTTTTTTCCTCATCCTACCCTATTGTGCGTGCTAAACAGGCATTTTTCCCTCACTTGGCCCCTCAAGTCACAAAGGTATGGTTAATAATTGCCTTGTTTTATTAATGCTTAGGATTGTGGTAATCAAGGCTCTACATCTTAAAATATGCTAACATATGATGGTTTATAAAGTTATTTCGAGATATAGAGAATGCAGTTGTAGTGGGCCAGACATGCTAAGGGAAGGATGGACATTCATTGCTAAAGCTGATCGCCATCAATCCCACCATCGGCCAAAGAACGCATCCCCAGTGTATTATTCCATGTGAGCTATACAAGGGTAGCTGCAACAAATTGTGACAGATTTGGAGGCAACAGTGTGCCCCTGCTCAAAAGTAGTTGTGATCTACGGGATATCTTCTCAATCAATCAGGATCATTATTTCTAGGTCAATTAACAAATTCCCTATATTTTCTACTCTCATCCTACCATGGCTGTAATAGTTATTGTAATTGAGGAAGCCTCAAGATTAGATATCTTCCTGGCTACCCAATAATAGGGACAGTATGTTATGATTGAAATTGTATAAATATGGGGAGCTATTCTGAGCCAAGGGTTGAACCCTTAACCAAATTATTGTATCAGCTATGATTGAGGTTGCGTGATTTATCTACCCTCTTTAATACAAGGATTTACTTCATATATTAGTTCTTTAACATGCGTTAATTATAGCATCTCTGTGTGAAGGTTGGGCCTGCCTTCCCACAGGGATCGCTGAGTTAATTAGGAATTACAATTATTCTGTCATGTGATGTTGTGATAATTTCCTTTCCTCATAGTAAGCTACAACAGTTATTGATTTACAGTGTGTTATTAATTGCATCTCGTGGAAATATGCAGTGGTATGGTGTGACAGTCGACTGTGTAGGTAATTGTCCCTTATGAAACTGTGTGGTAGCTGTAACAACCCTGTTCATTCCTAGATCTTTAAATTGTTGTTTCTATATATCTTTGCAGTTCGTTCCTTTGCTTTTATAGTTGCAAAATTTCATTCTTGTACTTTGAATTCCTAGAATAGCTGAACTCAATTCATGTCTTCTGGATTTCTAGAATAATTAGATCAAGATAATTGGGTGAATCATTAGATGGTTTGGAAATCAGGATTTCATTTTCTGCAAGAGTAATCTAGATGTGATTTCTTGAATCTTTCAATTATAGATTAAGAACAGTAAAACTTAATTGTGGCTGTATCCTTTAGAAAGTAAACTAGATTAAGTGGATCCTTGGGATGACCGTAGCTGAGCAGAGAATAGGATGATTTACTTACAACAACTCAGTGTTTAAGCATATATAGTGCATGTTATCCTTGAAATAAAAGACTTCCCTAGGTTGACAATAAATTCTGAACACTATGTATGTTCGCTGTAATTAACTTGCATATTGGGTTCCCAACAAACCCGAAATATTGAACCAAGTACTATCATATCTGATCCAAATAAGATCATATAAAATCCAGATAACTCCATATCAGATCCGAAATTGTGGAATGAAATAAAATCCCCAGTAACAATTTTGGAGACTTGTGGTACTTGTTTCTTCACACCAAAATTGATGAGAGCAACTACAAGCAGTACTTAAAGCTCATGAACTTGAAATATTGAACCGAGGAATATTAGTTCAAATCCAAATAAGACCATATCATATCCAATAAACTTCATATTAGATCCAATATTTTCCTCCACCGAGATGGTAGATGCACAATTTTTTCCTTCTTCAAAATTCTGAATATTGGAGCATGCAATCACGTAGGAATTTGCTGGAAGCTCAAGATCAATGAGAGTGTTTGAATCTCTCCTACAAACTGAAATTATTTCCAAAATATCCAAATATTTACAAAATATAATATCAGCAAACTCATGCGAGAAAAGTGACATCAAATCCCCAACATTAATTTTGAAAGAGACTTTTGGTACTTGTTTCTTCACACCAAAATTGATGAGAATGGCTACAAGCGGTACTGAAATCTATTGAACCCTAGAACCAATTAATATCATATCAAATCCAAATAAGACCATATCAGATCCAATAAAGTCCATATCAGATCCAAGAGTGTGCTCCATCGAGCTACTAGATGCGCAATTTTATCCTTCTTCAAAACTTTTGAAAGAGATTTTTTGTACTTGTTTCTTCACACCAAAATTGTAGAGAACAACTACAAGCAATACTGAAAGCTCTTCAACCCTAGAAACAAGTAATATCATATCATATCCAAATAATATCATATCAGATCCAAGAGTGTGCTCCACTGAGATGGTATATGCACAATTTCCCCCCTTCAAAACCCTGAGTATCGATGCATGCAATCATGTAGGAATTTGTTGGAAGCTCTATATCAATGAGAGTGAATGGAGCACTCCTACAATCTGATATTATTTCCAAAATATCCAAATAATTACTTATTTTCACAATATCAATGTCATTAGAGATAGAGAAATCAAATTCCTCACCCTTTCCTATAGAAATCATCGGTAAACTATGCACATAATTTATAATAGAAGAATCACTCGAGAATTTTTGCATAGAATGGAAGGAGATATTTTCTTCAACAACAAAGATTCGAATGTCTTATTCTGGATAAGCCATGTGAGGAGATGAGATATCAGAGATCTCATACACTTCCAGAGCATCCAAAGAAGGAGTCACTCCAAGGAGACTTTCTTCAATTTGAATTGACTGTGAGGAAGATTCTACTTATCCTTCATCTAGAACAACTTCATCAGAGAGAGTACCAGCTGATAATTTTGAGTAAATAAATCTTGTGGTTCTGAATGTGCTCCCAAAATTGCTATAAATATCCTCATTCTGCTTCCCAAAGGTTTTATTCATTTCTTTCTAGAGATCTTTTGGGTATTCTGCAAACTCAATAAGGCAGCACAAACTTGGATACTTCCAAAAATCCATGCCTTTTTTCCAAAAATTTAATCACCGTCATTTATCCTTTCATTCTCATCTTTATAAGACTCTTTACTAATTCCGGTATATACCTCATAGAGACCATGTCTCTTTAAATATGAAATCATATTCAACTTCCATTTTGAATATTTTGTGGATGGAGTAAGAATAGGAACTGATAATATCGAATCCATATGAAGTTGAACCTATAAAATATCACTGCAAAAAACTAAAACATATTTGAACTGTTAGAATCATGCTTTTCCTCTCAACCTAAACATATTTTCAGGGTCAGTCATGCCTTCTTCATTTGTCTGAATAAATATAGAGCTACCAAATCATCATAGGAGACTTCTATGGAAACCCAACTGCATGCTCGATGGGGAGAATTAAGCATGAAACCTACCTGAGAAGGATCTAATACCATATTAGAATTTGAATGCCATTTATATCTTCAAGCAGATAGTTCTAATAATGTTTGCAGCAAATAAATAATGAAGATATAAACTGAACAAAACAAACCACACAGGGTACGAACAAGTATTACTTAGGAATTTACAGTATCATTCACAATAATAAAATCTGGTGTTACAATAGTTTACATAGGAAAATAATTTGAATGCATTAGGTAGCAATTCAAAGCTATCAACTGGATCTGACTGTATCTAACTGAACATCTAACTCATGGTTTCTCAATCAATATTGGAGTCCAATAGATCAACTCCTAGATGTCCAACAACTCAATCAATCAATGATAGCTAGTTAACTCAGTGCAATTGAGTGTGGTAGGTGGGAAAAGGTGCCAACTCCACATGCATCGATGCATTATCCATGCATAACTAGCACTAGCTAACTCATTGTAAACTAACTGAAAGTAACTGGGGACCAACTAAGACTAACTAGTTACAACTCCAACTAACTGATGGAGGTTGGTGTCGGGACTCCCAGTGGCTCCTAAAATGTAGGGCTTGGTCTAAGAGGTTCCCAAACTTATGCATGCACATGCAGTAAGTGGCAGTTAACCTCAAGAAGTGTTTCCCACACTCTAGTAACTGGTACATGTGGCCCCATCAGGCCAAGTGGACCCAATTGTACTAGTAGACCCAATTAATTAATCAAGGTTCCTAAGTTAGGCTAAATAATCTAATAGACCAGTATGGTCAAGGGAGGATTAATAATCCTAACAACCACAACAAACAATAATAAGTGCGCAATAATCTACATGAAATTTTTCCTCTTTAACCTTATTTAGTGAGGAAAAGAGAGAAACATCCTTATCCATATGATGGATACGACCTTAAATAAACTATCCACTTACTTTTGGAAGTGTGAGAAATCAATTTCTAACAATTCCTAAATGGAAAGGTATAGTTATCTCCCTACCATTTAAAATGTGATTTTATTGGTTGATGATCTATTAGTGGACACCACCTTTAATCTTGTTTACATTTTCGTCAATATTACAAGTCTTCTTCAATAGGTCTTCTCAACATGTCCTTCCCTTCCAAATGATTAGAAAGTCCTTTTCTACATAACTTAGTTAGTTAATGGATGATGACCATGCCTCCTCTTGTTGGTCTAGTCTAGAAAATCCTTATCATGGGAACCTCCATGACCTCTATCCTAATTATTTCCACAACCTATTAATCTATAGTTTTCTCGTCCTTTTCTCCTAAAAAGATGGGTGTGATTCTCATTCTAAATTTTACCCTGGTCAAGAAATTTTTATTGTACTCTAATTAGCAAATTGTTAAAAGAAATGGAGGTTAAATATTAATTACCATATTCTTCTATGGAATTCCAATAAGCACAAAAATTAGACAAAAAATAGTAGATCATGTCCTCAAATTCTATATATTAGTGTTATAAGTTGGTCATCGTTCTTTATAAAATCATTTCTACATTCACCAAAGTTCTATTAAAGTTGCTTCATGCAAGCTGCAAAAGAGTGTTCAATCTTACCAAAGAAGATAATATTATGAGGATCAAATATTTCTCAATTTGTATAACTTTATTTTTGTCAATATTGTTAAACAAATTATATAATTTCTTATATAATTGATTTAAACACTCAATTTTTCTTTTTTGAAAGTGAATCTCCATAAACATCATGTAGCTCATCATGAATTGTAGAATATTGTCCTTCTTCCCATTGATAATGTACTTCTCATGTTCATACTTACGATTTGGAACCATGGTCTTTGTTGATGTATACAGAACTTAGGAATGTATTCACTTATATTTCTTATGTATTGTAACCCGATGTTTATTCCGGGATATATTTGTAATATACTTGAGTCATGTCATGCCTCGATGTTCGTATCGGGAGGATCTATAATGTAAACAAGTCATGTCAAGTTATTGTCGATATCCCTCCTATTGATCAAGGGTTAAATTCCCTGCAGTTCTGGAGCACTAGGGTTATTAGACTCTCCTAGAGAGGTCGTCCCTAGTATGGTTTTAGTCATGTCAGAAATTGGTATAAATAGAGAGCTAGCCTCTCTATTTAGCACACATCTCATGCACACTCAGTTGTAGCGCATAGCTGAGGAAGAGAAAGACACTGGGAAAGGTAGAAAGAGGTTACTGCTGTCAAGAGATCATCTTACTTTTTTGGGGTTTTACTTTTGTTGCTGATTTTATCTCTGAGGAAGTTGCGGGTTTTTCTCCATTTATGGTTTCCTCAAGGAAAACAATGTGTTCATTGTCTCTTCTGTTTGATTGTTGTTCTTGTTGTTTTCTCAGTTAAAGATCCTAATGTTATGCTAGCTTAATGTTAAAAATCTACACATGGTATCAAAGTTAACCTGAGAAGAAGACACTGTGCAGCTGCAGGAACTAGGGATTTCTACTTTATGGATCTCTCTCCACATATTTTCAGCAAAAGAAGGTTGGAATAACACTCCTCCTTAGGGCGAATCTTTCTGTCGTAGCAAAATCCAATTCTAAAGTTTTTCAGTTTTGGACCCGACACTGTTGCTGGAAATAGGGCTTTCCATAGAAGTGGAATTTTTTAGTGAACCCAAGCCTGGATTGATATCCTCCTCAAAATCGAAGTTAGGGATCAAATTCAAAGCATTTGGTTGAACATAACTCTCGAAAAGCAAAACCATAATCTGCAACTAAACCAGCACTACAGGATTTCAGCTCCAAATCCAGATCTGACATCTTGACCTGGTAAGATCTAAATCTTTTCTATTTCCATTTGAGGTTCTCAGTTAAGATGTCTCATCATACCAATCTTGATGAAAATATTGAGGGAGATGATAACTTCTGAGCTTGTAAGTATAGGATCTCCTTGGTCCTGGAAGAAAATGAGTTGGACTCCTACATCAATGAGGAGGTTCCAGTTCTAGAGGGAGATGAGGCTAAGGCCTTACACAAGAAGAAGATGGTTATGGTAAAGAGGATCATTGCTGATTCTATCAAAGATCACCTCATACCATAGGTGTCCTCCCTCAAGACACCTAAAGCCATGTTTGATTCCCTAACCAAATTGTTTGAAGGGAAGAACATAAATCGGAAGATGACTCTGAGAAACCAACTAAAGAATTCGGAAGATTCAGAATGTAGAAACCATCTAGTATTACTTCACAAGAGTTTCTCATATCAAGGAACAACTGGAAGCAGTGGATGAAGAAGTGGAAAATGATGAGATTGTGATGACCACCTTGAATGGTCTCCCTAGATCATGGGACTCCTTTATTCAAGGGATATGTGCCAGAAAGAAGTTAGTCAAGTTCAACAGACTATGGGAAGAATGATCTCAAGAAGAATCTAGGATAGGAGCTCAAGAAGAAAATATGGGAAGTGAAGATCAAGCTCTCACAATACATTCCAAGAAAACCAAAAGAAGTTCTCATCACTCCAGAGGTAAGCAATTTTCTAAAAATAACTCTAGAAAAAACTTGTCTAGAAGCAGATGTTATACATGTGATGAAGTAGGACACTTTGAAAAAGATTGTCCTAAAAGACAAAATAAGAAAAATGGAAACAAGAGAAGACATCATGCTCATGTTGCAGAGGATGATGAACCATCCAAGAAGAGAAACATATATGAAAGTGAAGAATCTTCAAGTGATGAAGAATATGTCTTGATTTCTGCTCTCACGGTAAACATTACACATGGAAGCAATGATTGGCTTATAGACAGTGGGGCTTCCAAGAATATGATAGGACTCAAGGAATCCTTTGTGAAACTTTCAGAACATGAATCACCTCACAAAGTGAAGCTTAGAGATGACTAACAAAATCCAATAAAAGGTACTGGGGAATCCTCCTATAAGCTAGACTATGGAAAGTCTATAAAAATTCAAGATGTATTGTTTGTACCATGACTCAAGAAGAACCTTCTCTCCATATCTACATTAGATGCAAAATGCATGAGGGTTGCATTCATAGATGGCCAAGTCATCATGTGGCCAAAGGGAAAGACTATTAATGATGCAGTAGTGATTGGGGAACAAGAAGGAGGTCTATACAAATTGAAGCACCATCCAGAACAAGCTTTGGTCCAAGACACAGTAGAGCCAAATGAACTTTGGCATAGAAGGCTTGAACATGTGCATTACAAAGCACTACCAATTGCAAGCAAAGCTGTTGAAGGTCTTCCAGAAATTCAAGCAAAACATGATGGGGTATGCAAAGGATGTGCGCAAGGAAAGAATACAAAGAAGACATTTCCAAGTAGCAAAAGCAAAGCAAAAGGAATATTGGAAATCATCCACTCCGATGTATGCAGTCCTATGTCATCAAGCTCACTAAGCGGGTATGTATACTATGTTTCTTTTATTGATGAATTTTCTAGGAAGACATGGATTTACTTCATGAAGAACAAAGATGAAGTGTTCAGCAAGTTCAAGGAATTCAAAGCCTTGATCGAGAATCACACAGACAAGAAGATCAAGACCTTTTGATCAGATAATGGCGGAGAATTCACATCAAATGAATTCAAAGAGTTATGCAAAGACTCAGGGATTAAGAGGGAGTTGTCTACTCCTTATAATCCATAATAGAATGGAATTTTAGAATGAAAGAACAGAACTATCGTGGAAGCTGTAAGAGCTCTGCTTCATGATCAAGATCTTCCTATGCATCTTTGGGAAGAAGCTACCAGAACAACAATGTATGTAGAGAACCATACTCCACACAGAGTACTCGAGAACAAGACTCCTCAAGAAGTCTTCTCCAGTAAGAAACCAGAAGTCATCCATCTCAGAATATACTTCCCAGGATTCAAGAAGATTGACATCAGTATGGATGTGACATTTGATGAAGACACAGCTTACAACCAATCCAGAAAGAAACCTACTGAAGAGTCTAAAGAAGCAGAAGCACACAGAATTCATGATACAACCATGAACGAAGAAACTCAAGAAGAAGATCAAGAATTTGAAGAACCTCAAAGACATGTAGATCCACCTCAGGAGAAGAATCCTCACAAGAGGAAACCTACTTGGGTACGAGAAATTATACAAGGTACAAAAAGATATGGGGATCCAAAATAGAATCATAGAGAAAGAAAGAGGACCAGATCCTACTCCGGGTATGTAGCATTACTATGTGATTTCATCGATAAAGAACCTTCCAATTATGAAGAAGCGGCAAAACAGAAAGAATGGAATGATGCTATGATCGAAGAGTATCAATCGATCATGAAGAATGATGTTTTGGATGTTATCCCAGGACCAGAGGGGAAGTCAGTTGTAACTTCCAAATGGATTTATAAGATTAAACATGCTATAGACGGTAGCATAGAAAAATATAAAGAAAGATTTGTTTCTCATGTTTTATCACAGAAAGAAGGAATAGATTATGAAGAAACCTTTACACCTGTAGCCAAATACAGTTCCATCAGATCAATACTTACTCTGGCCGTAGTAATGAAATGGAAGATACACCAAATGGATGTCAAGACTGCTTTCTTGAATGGTGCAGTAGAAGAGGAAGTGTATGTGGAACAGCCACTCAGTTTTGAGACACATGATAGGGAGCCTCATGTATGTAGATTGAAGAAATCCCTGTAAGGTTTGAAACATGCACCCATAACATGGTACATCAAAATTGACAGCTTTCTATCCAGTTTGGGCTTTACCAAGAGTAAAGTAGATTCCAGCCTTTACTACAAGGTTGAAGATGGCAACCTAGTAATGCTCTTACTTTATGTAAATGATTTGTTTGTAATGGGTATGGATGGGTTGATTGCTGATACAAAAAGAAAGCTTGTTGTCGAGTTTGAAATGAAGGACTTGGGAATGATGCATTACTTTCTATGCATGGAGGTGTGGCAGAGTGCAGATGGGATTTCCCTCAGAAAAGAGAAGTATGCAGTAGTGATCCTGAAGAGGTTTGGGATGATGGACTGCAAGGCTATGGCCACACCTATGGCATCGAACTTGAAGCTATTGAGTGGTGCTTCATCAAAGAGAGTCGATGCCATGATGTATCATCGAATGATTGGTTCCTAATGTACCTGAAGAACACTAGAACAGATATTTGCTTTGTTGTGAACACCTTCAGCCAGTTCTTGACAGATCCGAGACATGTTCACTTGATTGATGCAAAGCATATTCTAAGATACCTAAGAGGTATGGTTGATTATGGGCTCAAGTATGATGTGAATCAAAAGATTAACCTGGAGGGTTGTGTTGATTTAGATTGCCCAGGCAGTGCCATCGATAGGAAGAGCACTTTAGGATGTTGTTTTAGTATGGGATCAGGTGTGATTTCTTGGTTTAGCTGGAAGCAATCATGTGTGGCACTGAGTACACCTGAAGTAGAGTATGTCGTAGCTTATTCAACTAGTTGTGAGGCAGTATGGCTTAGGAAGATACTATCTGATTTATTTGATCTCCAGTTTGATGCTACTTGTATACACTATGACAACCAGAGTTGTGTGAAGTTGTCAAAGAAGCCAGTGTTCCATGACAAGTCAAAGCATATCGAGATCAAGTATCACTATATCAAGGATATGGTGTAAAGGGGAGCAGTGAAGCTCCAGTATGTTGCGATGGACAATCATATAGTTGATGTGTTGATGAAGCCATTGGCCAGAGTGAAGTTTGAGTACTTCAGGGAGAAGCTTGGTGTTCTCCATATCGAGGTTCCCTTCAAGGGGAAGTGATGAGTCTGTAAGCCATTCTGACGAGCATGTCAGATATAAGGACTGAGCCATTCTATCAAGGTGAGAGGATTGGTTCCTTCCATGTTAGATATGGGTGCTGAGCCATTCTAATGTGACTATAGGATTGGATCCTACATGATCAGATATAAGGGCTATTGCCATTCTTGGAATGGAGCTGCCTGGTGAGGTACCAGGAATACTTGGTCTTGGATTGAGGGCCTTTCTGAGATGATTGTAAGATGTAGTCTTACATGATCAGATGCGAGCGCATGGCCATTCTAATGTGATTGAGGGATGTGTTCCCACTTGATCAGATATAAGGGTTTTTGCCTTTCTGAAGAGTACGTTAGATGTGAGTGTCGGCCCTTCTGATGTAGGATGAGTTCCTACATAGATGTAAGGGATACCGCTTTTCTGACGAGTAGGACAGATGTGAGTGACGACCATTCTGATGTAGGATAAGTTCCTACATAGATGTAAGGGCTATCTCCTTTCTTACAAGTAGGTTAGATGTGAGTGCTGACCATTCTGATGAGTAGGTCAGATGTAAGGGCTACTGCCATTCTCTGAATGAAGGCACCTGGTCAGTTACCAGGAACGCTCAGTATAGGAATGAGCTCCTTTTTGACGAGGCAAGGTCAGATGTAAGTGTTGTGCCCTTCTGATGAGTCAAGGTCAGATGTGAGTGCTGGCCATTCTTAGATAGGGTAAAATATAAGGTCTACTAAAGACCTACGAGGAGGTAGGCTTACAACCAGCATGAAAAAGGGATGGCTCTGTAGAACTTCCTATGACGAGAAGAATCATGAGATAGAACATATGATGATAACCCAGTGATGATCCAGATCAAGCTATGATTTAGATCTAGTTATGATATCTCCGAGATGATCTAGATCGAGTGATGACTCAAATCCAGGAGTGATGATCCAGATCCAGTGATGATGACCCAGTGATGATCCAGATCGAGTGATGATCCAGATCCAGTGATGATGATCCAGATCCAGTGATGATTCAGATCCAACAGTGATGATCCAGATCCAATGATGATGACCCAGTGATGATCCAGATCCAGTGATGATGTAGATCTAGTGATGATGACCCAGTGATGATCCAGATCTAGTGATGATGATCCAAATCGAGTGATGATCCAGATCCAGATGAAGATGACTTGAAGATGAAGATGAATTGAAGATAGAGATGACTTGAAGATGAAGATGGCGAGAGCTTGACGATGACCCAAATGATACAGAGAAGAAGACTTGTGCTGAAAATTGTGTCGGGAGAATACCTTCCTTGTTAAGAGAGAGTTTTGATGTATATGTAACCTTAGAATGTATTCACTTATATTTCCAATGTATTGTAACCTGATATTTATTCTGGGATATATTTTTAATATACTTGAGTCATGTCATGCCCCGATGTTCCTATTGGGAGGATCTATACTGTAAAAAAGTCATGTCAAGTTATTGTGGATAACCCTCCTACTGATCAAGGGTTAAAGTCCCTGTAGTTCTGGGGCACTAGGGTTATTATATTCTCCTAGAGAGTTTGACCCTAGTGGGGTTTTAGTCATCTCGAGAATTAGTATAAATAGAGAGCTAGCCTCTCTATTTAGCACACATCTCATACACACTCAGTTGTAGCGCATAACTGAGGAAGAGAAAGACACTGGGACAAGGAAGAAATAGGTTACTACTGTCGAGAGATCATCTTACTATTTTGGGGTTTTAATTTTGTTGTTGATTCTATCTTTGAGGAAGTTGCGGGGTTTTTTCCATTTATGGTTTCCGCGAGGAAAACACTGTGTTCATTGTCCCTTGTGTTTGATTGTTGTGCTTGTTGTTCTCTCAGTTAAAGATCCTAATGTTATGCTAGCTTAATGTCAAAAATCTAACAGTCTTTACGAACTAGAAACATATTTACTCTTTAATAAAATTTTCATATATTCTTCCCAGATGCAATAGTTGTGTCCACTAAAACTACCAACACTTGATGATAACCCATAATCACCCTACAACTCCTACTGTAATAAAATTATCTAAACAAAGGTTGAGATATACATCATATCTTACTTAAATAGGAGCACATATGCAAGTGACGGCTTCCATAACAAATTACAAATAACAAGCTAGATCTTAGACCACTATCTACAATACCATGTTAAAAAGACATGGAATTAAATGGGTGACTAAACATGAATTACAAGGAAGACCGTTTCTATGAAAAGACACTATTACAGTAATAAAGTATGACTGCAGATATCCCAACATGGAATGAATGTATGAGAGACTTATCCATATGATTATTTACATATACCAAAATTGTAATTAAACCTTTGTAGTGAAGAAAATAAAGTCCAATTTGACCACATTATGCACACTTGCGAACACATTTTGACATGAAAAAGGATCATGATATTATTTGTCACCTATTTGGATCTTTTCATGGTCAAAAGATTGGATGAATTGGCTTGTACGGACCATTTTAGGGATAGTTCTTACTTTTCATGTTTGGGGTGAAAAATCTATCTAAAACGTTAAGGCCCATTTTGAGGGGTTAAATGTCATTTTTTTGCCTTCTAAAAAAAATTAGTTTCCAATGGTGCAAGAATCACCTCAATTAGATTTTATATAATACTACAGAATTCCTACAATACATTTCAACTCGACACACTTATGTAAAATTGAGCATTTTCCATTGAATTTCATAGCACTATCTCCATCAATTAAAAATATTGACATGATGCTTATAGGATTCCACATTGATGGAATCACTTTACTTTCCACAAATAGATGCAATACCATGCGTTCCTTCACAACCAAGAATATCCACTATATTTAAGAATACTCTGCAATCCCAAATCGGGATTTAAATAGTCCAACAAGCAATGTTTTCCATTGGAGATTCCATCATAACATAACTAACTCATCACCGGGATTTCATTCCAGGTCGAATCATAATGACTGAGAAGACTACTTTGAAAATAAGTAGTCTTAATTTACTCTATAGTTCTCACTCCATAGTTTTAACAAGCTTACCCAATGCTTCTTACTACTTCCACCATCTACGTGATAAAAAAATTCTTGAGTGAAACATAATGTTTACACAACGAATTGGAGAGTGCACAAACAAGTTGTAATGAAACCTTTGATTTCATCTCCTACTCGATTGTTCATACACAATCATCCCAATTTCATTTTCAATTCACCACTATAGGAATGAAATTCACATGAGTTCTTTTTAAATAATTCATACATATTATTAATCATCAATAGAACAATGTAGAGAGACATGCACACTCACTTTACATAGTTAACATGGTCTTTTATTAACTATAAACTATGTACGTTCATCCTCTTAGATTAATTTCTTATTTCTTGGCCACTTTTGGCCTTGGATTCCTCCCCATCTTCGTAGGATTATGATTTATTACAAAATGGGATTAACCCAAGAATTGGTTCAAATCCCAAATACGTTCCCCAAAATATTCACTAACTCCTAATATTCACCTCTAAGATTCCTAAAATATTAAAATCTTTTAATCAAGGCAAATTTGATTACATCATAAATACATGACTCAATACATGACTCATCATTCATCGAGGACCATTTAAACTTACATAAATATGTAGAAAATTACAATATTCGTAAGGAAACCCACTTCCTTTCATAAATTTCAAGATAACAGCAGGCTAAATAGAGCTAAATAATTATACCTCAAATTAATTGACCTACAACAGACTAAATAAAGGCTCAGATAACAACTATTAACCAGCCTAGACACTCAACATAACAACTATTAACCAGCCTAGCAGACTTAATGCTAGTTATTAACTCTCAGCCAGAGATCCAACAGCTAATTAATTTTCGCCCCTCAAGATGGGAGAAGCCCAGAGTGGCTCCAGCCTTGGAATCGTTACTCCACACGCCTCCTTCATATCCAGTTGGGATGGATCACCTTCAACTCTCCAATCGAAAGTGTAAAACAACTGGGCCAATGCAAGCCCAATCGTGGGGATAGCCATAGAAGCGCCCGGACATCCTCTCCTTCCTGCCCCGAACGGTATCATACTGAAGTCTGCTTGACCTGTTAAATTTATATGCTCGTCTTCAAGTTCCATGAATCTCTCCGGCTTGAATTCCGAAGCATCTGCCCCCCACACATTGGGATCCCTTCCTATAGCCCACAGATTTACCATTACCGTTGTTTTCTTAGGTATGCAGTATCCTCCTACTGTAACATTCTCTACAGATTCATGAGGAATCGCCAGCGGCAGTGCTGGGTATAATCGCAGAGTCTCTTTCACCACACAGTGGAGGTATTTCGTTGTTGTCAGATCTGACTCCTTTACATTACCATTTTGGCCAACGACCGATTCTAATTCTTCCTGTAATCTCTGTATCACATGGGGATGTCTGAGCAACTCACTCATTGCCCATTCTAACGTAGTTGATGTCGTCTCCATCCCAGCCACGAAGATGTCCTGCACAAATACAAATCCAATTAATCCAAAATGATGATTGACTGATGCTTAGGAATGAGGATAATAAATACTATAGAATGGCAGAGGCCCAAGAGAAATACAAGCACAAGAGCCTTGATGGTTTCCCTTGTGATTTTGGTGTCGGTCTCAGCCATGTGGAGCAGTACATCGACGAAGTCTTGACCATGACACTCTGCGTCTGCCCCTTTCTGGCCATTCGATGCCGTGGCAATGAAATGATGAACATTAGCATGGTCTTCTATTATTTTCTCAGCGAATTCATCGAATGTTTTATGGATCTTCTTCATGCGGCGATTGTTATCTTGGAAATCAAGCCAATCCAAATACGGAATGAAATCTCCAATATTAAAAGCTCCCACCATAGTTGTTAACTCTAACAAAATATCCCTAAACCCTTTAAAATCGCCACCCAAATCATCGTCAGTAAATTTTCTCCCCGCCAGGATTCGCCAGACTATATTGGAAGTGAGATTATAGATGATCTTGCTCACATTCACCGCAATCGTGCCGCTCTCGCTCTTTTTCCAATTGGAATGGATCGTGAGAGATACCTCTTCTTCTCTGACGTGCTTGAAGGACTCGATTCTTTTAGCGTTCAGAAGTTCTAATAAGCAGATTTTTCTCATTTGCCTCGAATGATCTCCATACTGAGCGAACGCCATATCCTTCGAATAGAAAAATATGTATTTCCCAGCGGCTCTTGCAGTTCGGCTGGCAAAGATCAAATCATGAGTTTTAAGAAATTGTTTGGCCATCTCAGAAGAAGAAACGACGACTGTAGGGACATAGCCCAAGCGGAGAAACAAAATGGGACCATATTTGTCAGCAAGACCTTTAAGCGTACGGTGAGCAGGGAGCTTCAGCTGGTGGAGATTTCCGATGATTGGCCATGCATAGGGTTCTGGAGCCAATCTGGCACTCATCCTTTTCTTGTGCAACAACCACATCAAGAAGAAAGAGAACAGGAAACCAACAATGGCTGCTGTGCCAGCTCCTCCACCGGCTACTGTGACAGATGCAGATTAAGAAAATCCATATCAAACACACCCTTGGTATGTGCTGTGGCTGGAAGGAAGAACGCCGTGGGATACATCAAAAGGTTAATGCTAAGCCAACTTTAAATAATTTGATGTGGCTGTTGTAAACTACAAAATCTCAGGAATATAAATTTAGTCAAAGACATCACAATGGAATGGAAAAATGGCCTTACAACTGTTTTCATATGAAAAGTTAAAAATGGCTGAAAAGTGAAATCCATATAATCTAAGGTTGCTGCTTCCAAGCAGAATGGTGCTTGTCAATTTGTGATACTTTGATCCGAATGCTCTGTAAGTTAGTCATCAAAGTCTGCATAATAGTCTTTTGGACTTTGGCACAATGCATATTTATTTCGTTCTCATTGGTACTCTGATGCAGCACGTCGACATGATTAATATTGCTGAAATTACAATGTTATTATGTCACCGAGGAGATATATATGAATAGTTAATTTTGATTTTTTAATTTTTCGAAAGTTACATTATAGTTAGAATATTATTTAGTTATTGTGATTTTTTAAACTTGTAATTAAATAACATTTTATTGGCTGTTAGGGAATATATATAATTTCATATCAATACATTAAATATTTAATATTGATAATGAAAATGAAAATAAATTTAACATTTTATTAATTCTAAAAATTTTGATAATTTTAAAAGTTTTTTTTAATTATTTTATAAAACAAATCACAAACTTAAATAAAAAATTAAATTTTATTAATTAAAAAATTACATAATCTTAAAAAATTCACCTATACTTTTTTATTAAAAAAATTATAAATTTCAATTACCTTAAAAATTTCAGTTTTTTTTTTTTTTATAAAAAGAATAATAAATTTTAATGTTACATAATCTTAAAAGATTTATCTAAGTTTTTTTTACTAAAAAAAATTGTAGATTTCAATCATATCAAAAGTTTTTTTTTTTAAAGCATAAATTTTAATAAAAAATTACATTTTATTAAATAAAAAAATTACATAATCTTAAAATATTCATTTAATTTTTTTTTTATAAAAAAAATCATAAATTTTAATAAAAATAAACCTTGAATTAATAATATATAACATAGTTTCAAAAAAATTAAAATAACATAATTCTAAAATATTTAAATAATATTTATTAAAATATAATTAAAATTGAATTTCAATAGTAAAAATAAATGATTAAAATAACATAATTCTAAAATATTTAAATAATATTGAGTAGAACATAATTGAAATTGAATTTCAATAAAAATAAATAAATTAATGATATGATTTATTTAGAATATAATTAAATTTGAATTTACAAAAAATTAATGATATGACTTATTTAGAAAAAATATGAATGAATCATTTTTAGTATATAGTTATTAAATTGAACTCCTTGGTATTAAGGCAAGTCATCAGGCAAGAAAGGAAAGTAATAAATAAAGTAATAAGGGGGTGCCAATCACCCGCCCCACCACAGGGTACCTGTTCAGGTGGTGTTAATAAAGAGTAGGTCTTAAGGTACAGAGTGATACCATATCTAGGGAACGACCTTGGATCAATCAAAAATATATCATAGGGAATAGATCCCCTCTTGGAGAGCCTGCCTAACCCAGTCCTTATAGCTAGCTCATATACCTTATAGTACTAATTAAGCCAGCTACTAAGGGCCATTCGACTATAGGCCACTCGACAACTATTATTTTATGTTAAGATTCATTGATAAATTCCAAAATTTTAAGTTAGTTATTAATATTATTTAATTTTAAAATTAATTTATAAATTATAAAATTTGAGTTCAATAAATAACTAACTAAAATATTTTTATTTCAATATTAATTAAAGAGAACATTCCCTTCATTGATGAAATGTTGGATGAGCTTCATTGTGTGCGAGCGGAAAAAAAGGAACGCGCACACACACTTGCACACACGCACATGTTCCTGCTTCGGCTATGCCGAACCTCCATGTCGGCTTGTTGATGTGGACATTAGGAGCACGTGCGTACCCCTAGGAATGTGCACGCGTGTCTGTAAGGCCACCTCAACAAGGACGTGCACGTGTGTTTAGTGCGTACGTGTTCAACACGCGTGTGTGTCCCTATGCTTTTAATGAAAAAAACGACAGCGAATAGCTCATTTCCACTCACAAACTCGCATGTGCACAATGACATTGGCAAGCTATAGTTGGACTCATCTAGGAGCCGAAAACAAGCGTCCAAGCACCCCAAAACGACACCCACGACCGTTGGAATAAGGTAGGTGGATTACTATTTGCATTTTGTTGTTTTTTCTTTGTTTATTTTAATTTTTTTCATTGTTTTTCAAATAACATCTAAAATTAAAAAAATTGTAGATGAATTGAAATCAAACAAATTTGTTATTGGAGATACATTACCTCTACTATAATAACAAATACCAATGAACAATCTGTACAAAGCAGTGAAACAAACCAATCAAAGGACCCAATAAACCCTAAATTAAAAGAAGAACTTGATGGTGAACTACTAGAAAACCATGAAGATGAATTTAGTGAACCACCAGAAAACCCTGAAGATGAATTACACGGGGATTTAAACGAGTTAAATATATTGAGTGATGAATTGAAGAACACCAAGGAACCCTCTCGGGTTTTCCTCGCCACATCACTACAAAACATAATCGAGTCTATCATCATTGCTTACAGTGAGATAACCATTTTGAGCCAACATAGGGCTCGAATGAGAGAACATTATGCCACTGATATATCCAAAGAAGATATAAAATATGTAAATATCACAAAATCCCAACTGTGGAGCAAATTTATAGATCCGAGAATAGGATAGCCTCCAGATGTGAGGAAGAGGTGAGTTTGCATGGACTGGTGTAATTACCAGCCATGGAGAGAAAATTCAAGGAAGATATGGTTCATGGTTTTTGGCAAGCCTCCATGCAACAACGTCGAGGTCACACTGTATTTTCTCAGGAAAATACAGGTCGAGTTTGTGTTAGGGTTCCATGTGAACTACTTCGACATCACCGAGTTCCAGGGCATTGGTCTTGGCTCAGCCCAAGATCGACCTCACACCCATCAAAACACACTTAGAGGACCTCCTGCACCTAGGCGAGAGGCAAACCTTCTTCCTGAACCCCCTTGGTTAGGTAGTGGCCTAGATGAGATCCATGAGTCTGTTAGATGTGCCACACAACACCTTCTGAGGCATACCACATTTTTGGCTATGTCCTCACAAAGCGAGCATGACCACCCCGAGACACACACTTTTGAACAGTGTACTTGTGGTGAGCGAGGGAGAGCAGCTATAGGTGGTAGCTAGGATGGTCCATCCAAATGAACGGGACTAGTGCCACATTGTTGTTCTCAATGTGGGCATCATCATCATCATCATCATCATCATCATCATCATCGTTTTCATCGTCATCATTCCAATTCAGGACCCAGAAAAAAGCACTATAATTAAAAATTACAATGATCCCAAGTTTCAATGGAAAAACAATATCCTTTGGTATAAAGAGAGGATTTATTTAAACTCAAAATCTAAATTCAAGGCTAAGGTAATGAAGGAATCCCATGATTCACCAACTGCAGGACACGTGGGATTATTCAAATCTTACTATAATGCAAGAAGATCATTTTTCTAGAAGGGGATGTGAAAAGATATCTAGCACTTCGTGGCAGAATGTGACAAATGCCAAAGGAACAAAAGCGAAAATATTTTAACCCTAAGTTTACTTTACCCCCTACACATTCCCAACTAGAAATGCATATGGTTCCACAATAAAAGGTCATGGTTCCACCAACAATTCTCATAGTTCCATAAATGTGCATGGTTCCATACTGCTTATGGTTCCATGAATGCGTGTGGTTCCACCAATAATGCTTTTGGTTGCATCAATAATGCTCATGGTACCACTAATAACGTTCGTGTTATCACCAATAATTTTCATGGTTCCATAAATGCCATGGTTCCTAATGCTCATGGTTCCATAAATGCACATGGTTCCACCAATAATGCTCCTGTTTCCACCAATAATGCTCCTGTTTCCACCAATAATGCTCATGGTTCCATAAATGTGCATGGATCCACCAATAATGCTCATGTTTCCACCAATAATGCTCATGGTTCCATAAATGCCCATGGTTCCATAATGCTCATGGTTCCATAAATGTGCATGGTTCCACCAGTAATGCTTGTGGTTCCACCAAAAATGCTCGTGGTTCAATAAATGGGCATGGTTCCACCACTTGGTGACCATTGCGCAAGGTTCCACCACCAATGCTCATGGTTCCACCAATAATGTTAATGGATCCATTAACTTGGTTGAAGACTCAACCAACAAATATGCAAGATTACACCGAATATGTTCATGGTTCCGTGAACAATACTCATGGTTCCACTAATAGTGCTCATGGTTCCGCCAACATTGCTCATGGTTCCACTAATAATGCTCATAGTTCTACAAAAAATGCTCATGGCTCCATAGCTAGATGTCACAGTTCCACCAACAATGCTCATGGTTCCACTAATAGTGCTCACAGCTCCACTAACAATGCTCATGGTTCCATCGAATATGATCATGGTTCCCTAAACTGATCTCTTGGTTCCACCAATAGTGCTCTTGGTTCCACCAATAATGCTCATGGTTCCACTAATAATACTCATGGTTCCACTAACAATGCTCATGGTTCCATAGCTAGCGCTCATGGTTCCACTAATAATACTCATGGTTCCACTAACAATGCTCATGGTTCCATAGCTAGCGCTCATGGTTCCACTAATAGTGCTCATGGTTCCGCCAACAATGCTCATGGTTCCGACAACAATGCCTATTATTAGTGGAACCATGAGCATTGTTGGTGGAACCATGAGCACTATTAGTGGAACCATGAGCATTATTGGTGGAACCATGAACATTTTTTTGTGTAATATTGCATATTTGTTAGATGAGTCTCTAACTAAGTTGATGGATTCATGAACATTGTTGGTGGAACCATAAGCGTTGGTGGTGGAACCATGAGCAATGGTCACCAAGTGGTGGAAGAATAATATTTTCCACTTACTTACAAAGTGGTGGAACCATGAGCACTATTGGTGGAACCAAGAGCTCAGTTTATGGAACCATGAGCATTTCCAGTGGAACCATGAGCATTGTTATTGGAGCAATGAGCACTATTAGTGGAACCATGAGCATTGTTGGTGGAACCATGAGCATTCTTAGTGGAACCATGACCATTGTTGATGGAACCATGAGTACTATTAGTGGAACCATGAGAATTATTGGTGGAACCATGAACTTATTTGGAATCTTGCATATTTGTCGGTTGAGTCTGTAAGCAAGTTAATGGATCCATGAACATTGTTTGTAATGTCCCTTCCAAATGACCTACTTATGTTGTGTTTCATAACCCCTGGTAATTCTATCCTCAGACGGGTTAATTGTTAAAAAAATAATGAATGTGCAACTTATTAGACTAGGAGGGCAAGTTTTTTATTTAAATTATTTCTCATGATGGTTTAATTAAATTTTGTGCTAAGTAAATCTTGTAGTTGACAAGGAGGGTGCATAAGGTTGGGTGGACCATGTGGTTGTGAACTAGAAAAGGAGACTTGGAGCAAATCAAGAAAGTACCAAAAATCCAAGAAAGAAAGATAGAAGCATACCAAAAGCGGTCAGAAAAGAAAAGAAAGGATGAAGCAGGAAAGCACAGAAAAGTTGTCAGGGTAAAAAGAAGGAAACTCTTGGAGGGTGCAGTTTTCGAAAAGGAGAAAGGCAAGTCAACCTAAAAGCAGGAGGGCACAGTTTCTATAAGGGATAAAGGCAAGTTAGTCTAAAAGGAGTAGGGCATAGTTTCCAAAAGGGAAAGAGGCATGTCAGGGAAAACACAAGAAAACAAGCAAGATTCTTCATTCACTCATGAGGTCACACTTGTCGAAGGCTTGAGCATGAAGCCAACTTTTCTATAAAGGAATGAGAGCACACCCCTCTTCCAATGTTTGGTCATTATAAATTTGTCTTGAGAGCTTTGCTAATCAGTGATTGAGAGATAAGCCTCGACTAAGCTTTGGGTGATGTGCCCATTAGTAGTTCTATTCCATCCTTGTGGTCATCAAGTGGTGGAAGAATAATACTTTTTTACTTACTTACTAAGTGGTGAAACCATGAGCACAATTTGTAGAACCAAGATCACTATTGGTGGAACTAAGAGCTTAGTTTATGGAACCATGAGCATTGTCGGTGGGACCATGAGTATTGCTAGTGGATCCGTGAGCACTATTAGTGGAACCATGAGCATTATTAGTGGAACCTTGACCTCTAGCTATGGAACCATGAGCATTTTTGTGAAACTATGAGCATTATTAGTGGAACCATGAGCATTGTTGGGAGAACCATGAGCACTATTAGTGGAACCATGAGCATTGTTGGTGGAACCATGAACATATTGGGTGAAATCTTGCATATTTGTTGGTTGAGTCTCCAACCAAGTTAATGGATCCAAGAACATTGGTGGTGGAACCATGAGCAATGGTCACCAAGTGGTTGAAGAATAATGTTTTTTACTTACTTACCAAGCGGTGGAACCATGAGCATTATTAGTGGAACCATGAACATATTTGGTGTAATCTTGCATATTTGTTGGTTGAGTCTCCAACCAAGTTGATGGATCCATGAACATTGTTGGTGGAACCATGAGCAATGGCCACTAAGTGGTTGAAGAATAATGTTTTTTTATTTACTTACCAAGTGGTGGAACCATAAGCATTATTGGTGGAACCAAGAGCTCAATTTATGGAACCATGAGCATTGTTAGTGGACCCATGAGAACTATTAGTGGAACCATGAGCATTGTTAGTGGAAGCATGAGCCCTAGCTATGGAACCATGAGCATTGTTGGTGGAACCATGCGAATTATTAGTGGAACCATGAGAATTATTGGTGGAACCAAGAGCACTATTGGTGGAACCAAGAGCTCAGTTTATGGAACCATGAGCATTGTTAGTGGATTTGTGAACACTATTAGTGGAACCATGAGCATTGTTGATGGAACCGTGACCTCTAGCTATGGAACCATAAGCATTTTTCTTAGAACTATGAATATTATTAGTGGAACCATGAGCATTGTTGGTTGAACCATGAGCAGTATTAGTGGATCCATGAGCATTGCTCATGGAACCATGAACATATTTGGTGTAATATTGCATATTTGTTGGTTGAGTCTCCAACCAAGTTAATGGATCCATTAACATTAGTGGTGGAACCATGAGTGTTGGTGGTGGAACCCTGAGCAATGGTCACCAAGTGGTGGAACCATGCCCATTTATGGAACCACGAGCATTATGGAACCATGCACATTTATGGAACCATGAGCATTATTAGTGGAAACACGAGCATTATTGGTGGAACCATGCACATTTATGGAACCATGAGCATTATTGGTGGAACCACGAGCATTATTGGTGGAACCATGTGCACTTATGGAACCATGGCATTTATGGAACCATGAATATTATTTGTGATAACATGAACATTATTGGTGGAACCATGCGCATTCATGGAACCATGAACATTATTGGTGCAACCACGAGCATTATTGGTGGAACCATGCACATTCATGGAACCATAAGCATTAATGGAACTATGAGAATTGTTGGTGGAACCACGAGATTTTTTTGTGGAACCATATGCATTCCTGGTTGGGAATGTGTAGGGGGTGAAGTAACCCTAGGGTTAAAATATTTTCGCTTTTGATCCTTTGGCATTTGTCACATTCTGCCACGTAGTGTTGGATATCTTTTTGCATCCCCTTCCAGAAAAATGATCTTCTTGCATTATAGTAAGATTTGAAGAATCCCACGTGTCCTGCAGTTGGTGAATCATGGGAGTAATTCATTACCTTAGCCTTGAATTTTGATTTTGAGTTTAAATAAATCCTCTCTTTATACCGAAGGATATCTTTTTTCCATTGAAACTTAGGATCATTGGAATTTTTAATTATAGTGTTTTTTTCTGGGTCCTTAGTGTATTTGTTCTGTATTTCATCCATCCATTATGCAATTGCGACTGAAATGGAGTAAAAGATAATATCCTCATCTTTTCTGGAGAGTGCATCTGTGACTACATTTTCCTTCCCCTTTTTGTGTATTATTTCCATGTCGAAAGCATCTCCATTAAAATTGGAGATAATGGAAAGATGGGAGCGAGATGCTTACATAAGTTTTGAAAATGCCCAAGAAAAACTGAAAAATTGTGGAGAACTTTGGATAGACTGTAACGAATAAAAGGATGGCCCTTTGTGGTATGCGAACATCAGAGATGAAAATTTGACATGGACATCCTACAATCTGATTCTTCGGTTATGTCGGGAGCAAGGCAAGATTGTCATTTGCGTAGATCCAGCTAACCTTAGGCATGGTGCATGGTCTGGTTGGACTGAGGTATTGTTTGATAAATTTTTCCCAAGAACTGACTGGGAGAACCGTCATGCTAACTTTATACTTCACATGAAAGCTGACATTGAAGTAGCTGATAGAGAGCACCAATGGTTTAAATTCATGCTACATCATCAAGGTGGATGCTATAACAGGCTCGAGCATACTATATTTACCTCCCAAAAGTACATCAAGAGAGATGCCCAAGGTCATAGAATTTACTCGAGAGTATATACAAGGCAAATCCCTTTAAACTTTCAGGTACAATCATTTTTCCAAGGTGAATTTTTTTGCGAATCTAATGAAATCTTTAATGAATCTGATATTGATAGATGTTTCAGTCCGTTCTTGTACCCGCTAGCTCAGTTTGAAGATGACCCACAAAACATTGATGACTTCCAGTATTATGACTCAGATATTATTGGATGGGACTGTCCCTGTGGAGGAGTGGACCTTGACGGAAGAGAAGTCTCCATCTACCTACAAGGAAGAGACCGTTATGATTAAAGTGAAAGTTGTCGTGGGCCTTTAAAGATCGTTGTGGGCCGGTGCTACTTCGCTTTGTACTATGTTTTATTCTGTTTTTAGTGCTAGCTAAGAGTGCTCAGTCATGATGAAGATTCTGGGTCCCCACATGTCTACGGACTCTAAGGGACGACATAATGACAGTGGTTGTCCCCACCTATCACCTTGAATGCCTTTCTTTTGAATTATTAGTGCCAGTTATGGGTCACCAGGTTATCGAAATTTTTTGTATAAATAAGAACTGAGCGCTTATTGTTGATCATCACATTTTTAGAAAAGTGGCTCATGTGCTGAGCTTAGTAGAGTCAGAAGTAATATGCTCTGCGAGTTTCTCCCAGGAGTATAACATCTCATCAGAAAACTTCTAGTCTATAAATATATTTCTGTAAGCTAAGTATTATTGTAGTGATAAGCTTCGCCCTATGAAGTCGATGTACATGACTGTAAAGAGTTTGTAACTGCTGGTGTGAGTTTGTCATTGTTGGTGTAAAAGAAGAAGAGTTGTTTGGAGTTTCGATCTTTGCATAGTTCGTATCATTCATTCATGAAAGAGGATATTCTTTCTGCTAGAGATACTTCTTGATTGTTTTATGACTGACAATCTAGTGTTGTGAGAGATACTGCATCTATTGATGGGTCCATGAATACTGGGATTTAAGCTCACAAAGGTTTTACCAACAGAAGGACTTATGACACTAACTTTAAGCTATTTCCTTTCTTAAAACCACAATTAAATCCCCACTCCCAACAATAAACTCGACTGTCGTTTCTACAATCTACAGAATATAGCTTTACTATATTTCTAGCCAAGATACAGAATAAGCAATTGATCGGCAGAATAAGAAGATTGTAAAATAACAAACTCATAGAATGAATACGAGCATTATTGGTGAAAACATGAGCATTATTGGTGGAACCATGTACATTTATGGAACCATGAGCATTAGGAACCATGGAATTTATGGAACCATGAACATTATTGGTGATAACACAAACGTTATTATTGGTACCATGAGCATTATTGGTGCAACCACGAACATTATTGGTGGAACCATGCACATTCATGGAACCATAAGCATTATGGAACCATGCACATTTATGGACCTATGAGAATTGTTGGTGGAACCATGAGCTTTTCTTGTGGAACCATATGCATTTCTGGTTGGAAATGTGTAGGGGGTGAAGTAAACCTAGGTTTATAATATTTTTTCTTTTGTTCCTTTGGCATTTGTCACATTAAGCCATGAAGTGTTGGATATATTTTTGCATCCCCTTCCAGAAAAATGATCTTCTTGCATTATAGTAAGATTTGAAGAATCCCACGTGTCCTGCAGTTGGTGAATCATGGGAGCCCTTCATTACCTTAGCCATGAATTTAGATTTTGAGTTTAAATAAATGCTCTCTTTATACCAAAGGATATCGTTTTTCCATTGAAAATCGGGATCATTAGAATTTTTAATTATAGTGCTTTTTTCTAGGTCCTTAATTGGAATGATGACGACGACGACGACGACGATGATGATGACGATGATGATTCCCATAGTGAGAAAAATGATGTGGCACTGGTCCCATCGATTTGGATGAATCATCCTAGCTACCACCTATAGCTGCTCTCCCTCGCTCACCACCAGTAGACTGTTCAGAAGTGTGTCTCTCAGGGTGGTCTTGCTCACTTTGTGAGGACATAGCCAAAAATGTGGTATGCCTCAGAAGGTGTCGTGTGGCACATCTAACAGAATCATGGATATCATCTATGTCACTACCTAACCCAGGGGGTTTAGGAAGCGGGTTTGGCTCTCGCTTAGGTGCAGGAGGTCCTGTGAGTGTGTTTTGGTGGGTGTGAGGTCGATCTTGGGCTGAGCCAAGACCAATTCCATAGAACTTGGTGATCTTGAAGTAGTTCACATGGAACCCTAACACAAACTTGACCCATAGTTTCCTGAGAAAATAACGTGGGACCTCGACATTGTTCCATGGAGGCTTGTCAAAAACCATGAACCATCTCTTCCTCCAATTTTCTCTCCATGGCTGGTAATTACACTCGTCCATGCAAACTCGTCTCTTCCTCACATCTGGAGGCTATCCTATTCTCGGATCTATAAATTTGCTCCACAGTTGGGATTTTATGATATTTAGGTATTTTATATCTTCTTTCGTTATATCAATGGCATAATGTTCTCTCATTCGAGCCCTGTATTGGCTCTAATTGGTTATCTCATTGTCGGCAATGTTGATAGACTCGATTATGTTTTGTAGTGATGTGGCGAGGAAAACCTGAGAGGGTTCCCTGGTGTTCTTCAGTTCATCACTCAATATATTTAACTAGTTTAAATCCCTATTTAATTCATCTTCAGGGTTTTCTGGTGGTTCACTAAATTCATCTTTAGGGTTTTCTAGTGGTTCACCATCGATTTCTTCTTTTAATTTAGGCTTTATTGGGTCCTCTAATTAGTTTGTTTCACTGCTTTGTACGGATGGTTCATTGGTATTTGTTATTATGGTAGAGGTAATGTATCTGCAATATCAAATTTGGTTCGATTTCAATTCATTTGCAATTTTTTTTTAATTTTAGATTTTATTTGAAAAACAATGAAAAACATTAAAAAAAAACAAAAACAAAAAAAACAACAAAATGCAAATAGTAATCCACTTACCTTATTCTAACGGTTGTGGGTGTCATTTTGGGGTGCTTGGATGCTTGTTTTCGGCTCCTAGATGAGTCAAACAGTAGCTTGCCAATGTCGTTGTGCGCACGCAAGTTTGTGAGTGGAAATGAGCTATTCATTGTCGGTTTTTTATTAAAAACATAGGGGCACGCACGCATGTTTAACACGTACACACTAAACACGTGTGCACATCCTTGTTGAGGTGGCCTTACAGACACGCGTGCACATGCCTAGGGGCGTGTATGTGCTCCTAATGTCCACATCAACAAGCCGACATGGAGTTTCAGCATAGCCAAAGCAGGATCGTGTGCATGTGTGCAAGTCTATGTGCATGTTCCTTTTTTTTTGCTCACGTGCTCCCATGTATCATAATTGGGTAGCACCTTCTTGTGGGAACCTAGTATCCATGTAGCTCGAGGAATCCCCTAAACTTGGAGATCTTAGTGGATTTGGGCCATTCTGTGATTGATTTGATTTTTTCTCGATCCACCTTGACTCCTTCTTTAGATATTACATGGCCAATATAATTCACTCTTTCTTTCGAAAACATGCATTTAGACATCTTGGCGTAGAACTGATTTGCTTTTAAAATAAAGAGTACTTCTTCCAGATGTACGAGATGGTCCTTCCATGTCTTATTGTATATGAGGATGTCGTCGAAAAAAAGTACTACAAACTTCCTCAGGAATCTCTAAAATAAGTTATTCATGGTTGCCTGAAATGTTGCTCGAGCTTTAGTTAAACCAAAAGGATTTACCTTAAACTCATAATGTCCTTCATGGGTCTGGAAGGATGTTTTTTCCACATCTTCTAGCCTTACTCTTATTTGATAATATTCCGATCTTAAATCTAATTTTGAGAAATATCTTGTGCAATGAAGCTCATCCAACATTTCATCGATGAAGGGAATGAAGAATTTGTCTTTAATTAATATTTAAATACAAATATTTTAATTAGTTATTTATTGAACTTAAATTTTATAATTTATAAATTAATTTTAAAAATAAATAATATTAATAACTAACTTAAAATTTTGGAATTTATAAATGAATCTTAACATTAATTAATAGCTGTCGAGTGGCCTATAGTCGCATGGCCCTTAGTAGCTGGCTTAATTAGTATTATAAGGTATATGAGCTGGCTATAAGGATTGCGTTAGGTAGGCTCTCCAAGAGAGGATCTATTCCCTATGATATATTTTTTATTGATCCAAGGTTGTTCCCTAGATATGGTACCGCTCTCTGCCTTAAGACCTACTCTTTATTGGCACCACCAAAACGGGTACCCTGTGGTGGGGCGGGTGATTGGCACCCCCGTAGTACTTTATTTATTACTTTCCTTTCCTGCCTTATGGCTTGCCTTAATACCGAGGAGTTCAATTTAATAACTATATACTAAAAATTATTCATTCATATTTTTCTAAATAAGTCATATCATTAACTTTTTGTAAATTCAATTTTAATTATATTCTAAACAAATCATATCATTAATCTATTTATTTTTATTGAAATTCAATTTCAATTATATTCTAATCAATATTATTTAAATATTTTAGAATTGTGTTATTTCAATCATTTATCTTTATTTTATTTTTATTGAAATTCAATTTTAATTATATTTTAATAAATATTATTTAAATATTTTAGAATTATGTTATTTTAATTTTTTTTGAAACTATGTTATATATTATTAATTCAAGGTTTCTTTTATTAAAATTTATGATTTAAAAAAAAAACTTTTAAAATTATCAAAAATTTTAGAATTAATAAAATGTTCAATTTATTTTCATTTTCATTATTAATATTAAATATTTAATATATCTAAAAAGATATAATATTGTATTGATGTGAAATTATATATATATATATATAGTCTTATCAATATGTTTATGGTAAAAATAAGTTAATTTTATAAGACTAAAATAAATTAAACTATGGCTTATATGGTTGCCACAAGGTCTTTGTTTGTTTTTCTTCTTCTTTATTATCTCACTCCTAGATGCTTTAGTTAACTATGTAAAAAAACCAATATAATAAGAATGAAAATCTTAGTGTATACATCATTTACGTAAGGTATATATTTGTATAAATATATACACTAGTTGTGTATAATATAGTAGTATACACACTAGTATATTTGTGTTTCTTCTTTACATTAATCTATATTATTTTTGGCTAAGCTTCTATGTGAAGCTATAACTAGTTGTTGTGTTTGAGCTTATACAATCTATCTATTTGTGAGCTTATTCAAGCCTATTATGGTGCATTGTGCATGGATTTGCATCTAAATACTGAATAAATTTGCATTTAGAGTTAGAAATGATTTTTATAAACAAAAATTAGTAATTGTTGATGGGCTAGAATCATGATGGATTATTTACATAGAGCAAGGTTAAGTCTAATTAAGTGAATGATAATTGGGACTTCTCTCCTTTGCGAAGCTAAGATGTACAAAGGACTAGAATGGAGTGAAAGTTATTCAACACCACAACATGGCCCTAGTGCATTAGATAATTTCATATGGATTAATGATTCACTTTAGTTTAGGGATTACTTCAATGCAGTGAAATATGTAATAAATCCCAACTCAAACAAAATGAACTTTCAAAACTGCATGCTTCTCCTATAGGGGAACACTAAGGAGTTTTTATTTTTTAGAAGTTATCATAGGATCAAGAAGAAATTTTATATGGAAGGTCTTAAAATTGATGTTCAATTTTTTTTATGATGGGGTGTTTGGTTTACAAATGGAACACCACATGGAAAACCAAAAACTACATAACTTCACATAGTACAAATGTACATAGATGAAAACACTTTATTTTTTGAATGAATCAATATAAAATTTTGTTTTTGTTGGAAGAATAAAAATGAAAGGAACAAAGATTTTAAAAATACCATTTAAGTTAAGACCTAAAATTTGAAAATTTGGCATAATATGTTGAATGAGAGAGAGAGAGAGAGAAAGAGGTGCCATAGTAATAAATTTTATTTTAAAAAGACAAAAAAATACTTGTGTGTCTCATGGTTGTTCACACCCCACCAAAAAAGTCAAGAAACAATAATACCATACATATTCAAATAAGTTAATCTAGTAATGGTTAGGGTTAGCTCTTTCATAGTAATTAAATTAGTAAGCTAGCTATTTACATTATTCAGGTTAGAACATTAATGTCAATATTTTAAAATTAATTAAATATCTTAGGACTAGTAATGTAATAATAATTTTTTTTAGGGAATTAATGAATTAATATTAATTATTAAGGTTAAAGTTTTAACTAGTGTATAAACATCAATCAATTTGATAATGTTAGTGTATTAAATTTAATAAGGTTAAGTATATTTTTAATAATTAAATTTATTATAGAGATTTCAAAATATTAAAAGTTAGGGCTACCATATCCAATTATAAAAATATGGCATATTATTTTTAATTTTTTATTATCATTATTAAAATTGTTCTAATTTTTAGGGTTGAACTTTTAGTTCTCTTAAGCATTCAAAACTCAAACATGTGTCAAGAGTTAAAATCAATCTCAAAAATTATTATCTTCTTAATTTTTTACTATTCTCTAAACCTAAGATCTTGAGACAATCTTCCTCCTACCACATTGACATTTATATTTCACTCATATTCATTTCTTATAAATTACATCAACATTAATCCAAAAATCATATTCATTTCGTATAAATTACATTAACATTAATCCAAAAATCAATAAAATTTCTAATTAAAAAATAATATGTCTTATAATTATAATTTTAGTTTTTAATAAATATAAAACTCAAATAATTAATCATTTAACTTCAATATTCTCATATTTTTTGAGACCTATGTATGGCCAGTCATGTGTATTTATACCAAAGCTCTAATATCTATTAGTCATGTGACATAAGAAAATTAGATGGTAGGGAATTGTCTTATTCTTATGGAACACCAAATTGCAAAAAGTCGACTTGAGATTCCATGCAACAAATGGCTCATCTAAAGTTGTATACCTAATGCAACAAGAAATAAATAGATTTCATTCGCATTACCAACTATTGTTGGAGACAACTTCTGCACAAACTTTATTGTTGCCAATCAATTGCATTGTAGAGCCCACTTCTACTAGTGCAATTTCCCATTGCAAAAAACATATGAAACCAATCCAAAAGGACACTGCTTTTGAAGAAAATATTGTCAACAACTTTTGTATAGAGCCAAAAAAAGAAGAAGCAAAAACAACTGCATTGCATAGCCAAATGGCTACCAGCCTACGCTCGTTGAAACAGAACATGCATATGCAAGAAATGAATCATTGTCAAAATAAAAAGGAGCCATGTATTAATAAAGATTCTTTGGAAGGTCATCAAAAAGAAAATAAATCTTGCATTGGCAACGAATCTATAGAACAACAAAACAATATGCACTCGGTTATGGTCAATGAAACATCTAGTAGCTTGCGCTCATTGAAATAGGCCATTCGTAAACAAGCATGTCATAATCATCAAAAGCAAAAGGAATCCGATAAAGCAAAAAAAGAAACTTCAACATACCTTAATCTTATTCAAGATACACCTATTTATGCATGTTCTTTATGTACTCTCTTTCATTTCAAAAAAGATATTCACGCAATTGACAATGAAATTATGCTCACTTGGAAGTCTTTGACAACTATGGATGAAGAAACACCATTTTATTTGTAGCAACAAATTTGTAGATTCTGCAAGAAAACAATTTCTAAAGGACAACTGCCAAAATTTGTATCGCCTATCCATATTCGACGCAACAACAAATTGACATCTGTGGCAATTCTAACCCCTTTGGAAGAACGACTAGTATCACCAAGAATGGAGTTTACACAAATTAGAAAACTTGGTTACAAAAGAGCACAACTAGGGTTGACTGGAACAATTATCAACGTGCTAGCAGATTTAGATAGAGTTCAAACAACATCGCCAAGGAGTCTAGATGACACAATGATGATTGGAATACAAGAATGCATTTTTGTCTGGGAATGTTTTCCCTAGTATTGTTATGGCTGCACTAAATGATCTATGCAAAACCAAACTTTATATAGATGAAGGCATTGTTATTAATACTAGTTGGGAAGAAATGTTTAGTAAAATAGCGCACCAAGAATCAAACACAGAAACAACCATTCATTCAATAGATGAAATTGAAAATGAAATAGAGCTAGAACCAATATCTAAGACATTGATACATGGATATAGAGAAACTCATCTAATAGATGATTTGGAGAACAAGATCATAGAGATCGCACCCTTTGAGAATTTTCGTCCATTGGGCATTTTCCAGGATAAATATTCCGAAGAACTAAATTTCTCTATGCTTTTCTTTGGATGTAATCGACCTGAAGACATTTTCAATCGATTTTCCTATCAACAAATATCACAATGGGAGCTTGAAGAAGAAAGTACAGACTTTGAAACACACAACATAAACATTTTTTTTAAAGCAGTCAAAGTCATCATAAAGCAAATCTCTAACACTGCTTGGTTATCAATTCGTATAGGAGAGCTAAAAGGCAAAAAATTGTTAGTGAAAGATGTCAAGACAAAAAACAATCTTGAGAAAATTATTAGATCCCCAATCGGCTATCGTACATTAAAGTCAATAAGAACATCGCCTGACTACTTTGAAAATATGAAAAAAGACTTGTTTGCAATGATTCGCCAACTAGGCCCTCCCACTTTCTCTGTAACTTTTACAAGTGCAGAACATCTTTGGGTGCCTTTTTGCAATGCTTTATATCAAATTGAAAATAAAAACCTAAAGGAACCACTTGATAGTTCAAAAGAAGATACTATTGACTCATTGATAATAAGGCATCCCGTGATCTGTAGCCGATACTATAGGCACAAAATAACAGCATTAAAATATTTGATTTTAAAGAATGATAATTTGTTCGGAAAAGTAAAGGACTTTTTTTTCACAACTGAATTTCAGCAAAGAGGAAATGAGCATGAACATGGACTGCTATGGATTCAAAATGCACCAATTTATGGACAAAATACTAATGCCGAAATTACTTCTTTTGTTGATTGTTATATATCAACAGATTCAACGTTGCTTAGTGAAAACTTTGTTAAAGTTCAAACTCATTGTCACACAAGAACATGCAAAAAACATAAACAATCTAGATGCAGAGTGAATTTCCCATTGCCTCCTATAGATACAACTATGGTCCTAGAACCACTCGAAAATAGCCCCAGTTGTTTAATCAAAAAAGAAAACCAAATATACTTTGTTTTTGAACATAGTGAATACTCTAAGAAAATTTCTTTTGCGTCGCTTCTTTAAGAATTGGAAATACCTAGGGATGAATACATTTTTCTTTTGCGCTCTTTGCTCACTCATCCAACTTTGCTACTAAAGAGAGCTCCTGCTGACATTTGGATCAATGCATTCGCAAAATCAATCCTAGACTTGTGGCAAGCAAATACAAATGCACAATATGTCTTAGATGCTTATGCTACAGCAAGGTATGTAAGCTCGTACATTACCAAGAAAGATAGAACTATGCCAACTACTTTTAAAAAGATCAAAGAACAATGTTTCACTAATAATGAAGGGAAAATAGAAACAATATGTAAACTTGGAAATACGTTGCTTAACATGCAACAAATTTCTAGTAGACAAGAATTCCATATTGTGCTTTCATTGCCTTTGCATTCATCTTCAAGAAAGACAATATTTATCAATACTTCTCCAGATGACAAAAAAACAGATGTACTAAAAAGGCCATCACTACTAGAAAAAGAACCCCATTACTCTGATGACATTATTTCCCCTTCAGTTTTAGACAAATACATTGCACGACCCATTTAACTTGAAAGTATCTCCTTGGATGAATATGAATCTTACTATTCTTGTATTCATACAACTGCAAGAAAAAGAAACAAACCATGTATCATACGATTCATTCATTACAATAAAGAAAAAACCCTGAAAATTTTGCTAGGGAAAAAATCATGCTCTTTGTACCGCATAGACACAATTACAACTTGTTAAAATGCAGTTTCGAAACATGGTATAAAGCACTTGTAGCTTACAAAAAACATATAGACATTATTGAGAAAAATTTCATGGGTAGAGCAACAACAAAGTGGGGTGACATTGACACTGCAGCTGAAACTATTGCATTGCATCTTGATGAGATATTTGACCTTGCTATGGAAACGGAAAAAACAATGTATGCATTTGATTTTGAACAATATGATATTCAACATGATATTCTTTTGCAAAAAGTTAACCCATGTAGCACAACTTGATAACATATGCAACTTGACAAAAAAACCATTTCTTATAAACATGGACAAGTACCATGCAATTAGAAGAAACTTAAATAATGAACAACAATCAATAGTAAAAGAAATTGTTGCAAGAAAAAAGAACAATCCATCAACTCCAATCCACTTGTTCTTGACAGGGGGGGTAGGCACAGGTAAAACTCACACTGCAAAAATAGCTTATGATGCATTGCTACATTTCTATTACAAAGAAATTGGTAGTGACCCTTTGAAAAAAAAAGGTCTTAAAGTTGCATTTACTGGGAAGGCAGCATACAATGTAGGCGGTGTTATAGTTCATTCTGCTCTAAGATTACCATTAAATTCATCAAACATGCTCTCGCTAAATTCAAACACACTAGATGCTTTGAAAAAAGATTTTGAACAACTTCGAGTGTCGCTCATTGATGAAGTCTCTTTGATAGGATCCTGCATGCTATACAACATAGACAAAAGATTACGTGAAATTATGCATACGCCAACAAGGCCATTTGGAAACCTTGATGTCATTTTTTGTGGTGACCTTTGTCAAGTGCAACCTGTTCGTGATTCTTGGATTTTTGAACAACCAAGATTTCAACAACAACCATTTCCCTATAAATTTTGGTGTGACATGATAAAGTGTTATGAGCTTAAAAAAGTGGTAAGACAAAAAACCAAAAATTCATATCAATCTTGAACAGGATTAGAACATACTCTCAAACAATAGATGACATTGATTACTTGAACCAACATTGCTATAGGAAACCACCAATAGATGCAACATTTCCGTATCTTTTCCACTGTAACAAATATGTTCAAGAACAAAATTGAAAAATTCTATCACTTGTCAAAATAGAAACATTTACACTTGTCTCACATGATACTAAAATTGATTCGATTGAACGAAGCATCAACACTCAAAACTCATTGCAACTTTCTTCTACAATATTGCTAAAAACAAACATGCTTGTTGAACTAGTTGGAGGAAATTATTCCATTGAAGATGGCTTGGTAAACGGTGCGGAGGGTGTTTTCAAATATTATACACAAATACCTATTGATATTGTCTTGATTGAATTCTCAGATGAAAAATTCGATGTGCTAGCAAGAGCTAGCATGCAACATCTGTATACACCCACTATCATGTCCAGGTGGACACCTATAAAAAGAATCACATTACATATAGTACTTGACAACAAGAGGAATATCATGAGAGCACAGTTTCCAATTCAACTAGCATGTGCACGAACAATCCATAGAACACAAGGGTTTACAATGGATAGATTGGCATTCGATCCAAAAGGAATTAGAAGACATCGCCTCATTTACACTGCACTTTCTCGTGTGAAAGATATCAACTATCTCTATATTTTAAACAAATTAGAGGAAAAAAATTTCATGACCTCTACAAAAGTCGCTACTGAAATAAACAAATTAAAAAACCATGCAGCTTGGAAGTTTGAATATGGACTGAATTCAATGCCAACTACTAGGCATATACTTATTTCTTCATTAAACACACGTAGTCTGCTTCTGTACATTGACGATGTTGCAAATGACCATGAACTAATGCATGCAGACATACTATGCTTGCAAGAAACACACATGCATAAACATGCCAAAATAACAATTCTTTCAGAAAAATTCAATAGTGTATTGGCATCTTCGGTGCATGAAATCCTTACACTGATAAACAAAGACATCGATTTGATTGATACAAAAATATATCCGGAAAAAAAAATTGAGGCAATTTTCGTTGGACTCAAGTTTGCTAATAACATTCTAAACCTTGTTAACATTTATAATAAACCATGTGGCAGTGTTGAGACTGTCCTTTGTATTTTGGATTGCATTTTGTCAGAAAAAAGAACCAATGCACAAGTTGGGGTGACTGGTGACTTCAACATTGACATGTTGAAGGAAACACCATCAAAAAAGAAAGGAGTAAACTACTTAACCGACCATTTGCACCGATCGGACGACCTGGCTCATGTGAGTGGTCACATCTGACGTTGTCGACCGTTCGATCGGGGCAAATGGTCGGGCAAATAGGTCAATCTAAACAGAAATCGCAATCATTTATGCAAATGAAAGGTCTAAGATTGAAAACAACAAAACCAATGACTAGTGTTGGTTCAATGCTCGAACACTTTTGGACAAACCTGGATGATGAAATTCTTGCATTTAATGTTTTAGATGCTTATTGGATAGACCACTATATGACCTTTGCAATCTCTGCCAAAAATAGCTGATTCATTTCATTTTTATGACACTTTAATGTTAAATGCTAATGGCTTTCCACATACTTTTCCTATTTGCCATTGCTATAGCCTTAACCATATTGATATGAATACTAGACTATTTCTATCTCCCTTCATTACACCCCTCAACATTATAAATACTAATAGCAAAGATAATAAACTATTTGATTATTACAAACACAATTGAAAAAAAAAGAGTTACCAAGATATTTGGACATGTGTTGCTATAGATGTTATCAGTTGCATACAACTCCCAATATTGGAACAACCCTCTCACCCTTAATCAAAGTGATTGTATTTGACTTTTTTCAGATGAGTTGGAAATGCTACAAGTGTTGAGCTGGAAGTGCTACCAAGTGTTTGTTTGGCTTAGGTTTTTCCTCAGATGATTGAGGCAACTCCTCTTAGTGTTAAACAAGCTCTAAGTGTGAACCAACATCTGGTTGTAATTTTTTTGACACTTGACCTCAACTGCAAATATACACACAAACATTGTGAGTCACCCACACTAAACAAACATGTTCTAGATGAACTTAAACGTCACGGGGCATTAATAGTTTGCCTAAGAATATAAATTTAACGTTTTTACATACTGGATATGCACGTGGAAGCATGGCACATATATGAAGCGGATGATGAAGGAACTGAGTTTGTATGTCACCCAAAAAACTTTTCTTTGCCAAAGATAATGTCTCATTCTTCTTCCTTCTGGTGGATGATTAGCTCCCCATGTCTATCGCAGCCCTCTAAATTCTTTAAATAATCATAACAATCATCGTCATTTTGCACAACGAGGAGTAGGAGGAGACGAGACGAAAGAGAGGGAGGGAGGCAGGAAGGCGGGGAGGCAGTGAAGGAGGTCTAGGGTTCGATTCTGGGTAGTTGCCATGTCTGCAGCAGTCTGCAGGAAGCGTCTACCACCTTTCAAGGACGTCCACGGATCACCTCCTGTTGTTTCCAGAAGACTACGTTACACCTCCTCCCTTTCTCATTCAGATAATATGTCCAGGTTCATAGCCCTATTTCCGGCCATGGATCCCCAGGTTGGTAATCTTTTCATTGAATTTCCTGTGCTTTCTTTATAATTTATTTACAATTGCTGTAAATTTAACCCTCTTGCCAACTCTACGGGCTTTCCTTGATGTGATTACCCTCCTTGGTTATGCCATGAATACATCTTGATTGAAATTTGATAGGGTTTGAGTTTCTATCGGCCTTCTAAACCTACTTGCCAAGTTTATAGGGTACTCAACAAGTACTGCATTTATTTGTTTTAACCAAGGGAAACTTAAAATGGTTTATTCAATCTGGTTGCTGATTTGCAATTTTCCACTATCATTTCCACCAACATTTCTTTAAATTATGGAGAGCCAAATCTTAGTAAAATGTGTGCCTCTTATTTTCATTTCTAAGCGGTAGTTGATATGCTTATAAGGATCATGCAAACTATTAATTAATTTAGTTATTTTTCATTGTCTAATTTATTGGGGTAAAGTGAGTTATTCTCTGTTAAGATGGTTTAGGTACTAGGGCAATTCCTCATAGATTGTTCAAAGTGATATATATTTAAGCCAAGAAATCATCCGTCTCACACATTTCTCTAAATGTATCTCATTAAGTTTGACTAGATTCTGTGCTTTTTTCTTCTTTCTTAAACTACATGCTGATCTAGTTTGAGATTTTTTTTAGCAATTGTCATAATTATTCCATTCAAAGATATTTACCCTAATTTAATTCCAGACAAGTGTTCGAAATTGTCATACCTTGCTCCCTATGTGCCTTTAACCATAAATTGATCCCGAGCATGAAAGTTTAGCTTCATAATTGGGTATATGCTGAGACTAGGTCTGCGCTAGGTATACAATATGTAGAGAGAGCGTGATGGTATATTCGAGTAAATTAGTTGTTACTTCAGGGTCCATATTTAAATTGTAGATTAGTCTCCTCTAGTTTAGCCATTTTCAAGATAGATATGGTTATGTGATATTTGCAGAGTTTAGACATGTATTCTCGTTAATATCAGCTTTTTAGGGAAATCTTTTTTTAGATACCCATTCTTCCATATGCGAAGTAGGTGTTTGGATGTTTGGATTGTTGAGGTAATGCACTCAGTCCTAAAATTCTAGTTTTCCTGGTTACCTTTCCTTAAGCAGCTTGGCTAGCTTTCCTTAAGAGGCTTGGCTAGATTGAGTTCAATGCACATTTGTTTGGTGCATGATAAGATCTATTTTTATTTCAAAGCTTCCATAGGATGCCTACTTATGAATGGCCACCTTTAAATTTTAAAAATATACCTTACTTCCTATGTTCCTTCAAACATATATTAATCCTCAGGACGATAATGTAGCTTGGTATAGGGGTATAAGCTGAGCTTAGGTCTGTGCTAGTTATAGAGAGTGAGCCTGATGGCTTATTCGAGCAAATCAGCTTTTACTTCAGGGTTCATATTTAAATTGTAGATTAGTTTCCTCAAATTTACCCATTTTTTAAATAGATATAGTTAAGTGATATCTGCAAATTTTAGGCTTGTATTCTCATTTGCCTCTTAGGGAAATATTATATTAGATACAATTCTCTATATCCAGAGTAACCATTTGGATTATCGAGATATTGCACTCTGAGTCCTAAAATTATAGTTTTCCTTTTATCTTTCCTTAAGCAGTTTGGTTAGCTTTCCTTTAGCAGCTTCTGTAGATTGAGTTCAATGCACATTTGTTTGGTGCATGAAGGCCAATAATGATGTAGAATGCTTAATGGTGAACCACTAGCCTGGACACCATTTTCTTTCTATAAAAATAGTGAACAATGCCCTACTTCCTTCTTGATACTTTGCTGGTCTCTTTCAAGTTCACAAAGCCAATGCGTAATTCCTCCCTGCTACTCTGCTGGACTCTTTGAAGCTCACAAAGCCATATTGAAAACACAAAAGGGAACTAGAAATTAGGGTTGAATAGTATAAACGAGAGCAGCACTTAGACGTTTTAGGGTTTCCTGCTGGGATCACCTTAACCCAACATTATTGGGGCTTTTTAATTATTAAACAAAACTTTTGTTTTCTCTCGTAAAGTGGTGTCTATGTATGCATAGCCAGCTCTTTGTGATGTCTTTCTTTTCTTTTCTCTTGCAGTACTTTTTAACAATTAATAAATTGGCTTTTTGTTTATTTTTTTCCTTTTCATTGTATCAGTTTCTTCCATCCTTATCTTCCAATTCACCTAACTATTCTTCATTTCAGCTATCCTCAAATTAATAGGTAATTGATTTGATGCTTGCTTGATACTTCTATTTTCTTCTTAATTCTTCTAGTTTGAAATTTACCTTCGATCCAGCTGCAAGGAAGAGTCTCTTTTAGGTTTTCCTATGAGTTTCCTTTTGGGATTTTCGAGTTTCTATGTAACTTATTAATTTCTTTTAGAGCCTCAACCTTTTTTCTTTCGAAGGAAAACCACTATATTTGGTATTTTTGAGAAAGAAATCAAAATATATGTTGTTCTATCCTGAACAGTATCAAAACCTAACTAGCTCCTCTTAGTGTTAAACAAGCTCTATAGTGTGAACCAACATCTGGTTGTAATTTGTTCCCCTAACGTTCAACTTTAACTTCAGTAAAATTGCTCGGATTGTTTCCCTCTTACTATTGTATGGGACTATTCCCTCAATCCTCCAAGTGATTATTTATCACATGTTTAACATCTAAAAAACAACAATTATTTCAAGACATTTGTAGACTCTTTCTTCTGCAAAGTTTTTGTGCTTCATGTTGTAGTGATCTACTTGTTTGATACTGATGGAGAGCTAAATTTAGGTAAGTTTTTAGCATCTACAACATTGATGCAACATTAATGCCACAACTATCAGTTTAAATTATATTGAAGTTTCTCAGATTATTATAATTTTCCTATTGATGTCAAATTCTAGTTTTTTTTGTTGTTGAAAAAAAATGTTATTCTTGTTGCTTAGTTATATACACTTTGTTTTTCCCATGGTTGAAATCTAAAAAAACAACAATTATGATTGCTATTAAGAGACTCGTTAGGAAAAGTATTCACTTCCTATCTCTATTTTGTGGTAATGCAGAATATGCCTAACCTATTGAGAAAGTCTTAGTACCAATATATTTTATTAAAGCCTTAATTGTAAATGGAATTTTCTGAGGCCAGTATCTCTTCTTCAACCAACATTCTTGATACTACATATACTTTGGTCTATGCATATGTCAGAAATCCTACCCAATATTTGTATACGTTTTTTAACCCTTCTTTGTTTTTATGCTATCGGCTTGTTGCTATTTTTTCCCATCTCTTTTACATTGTTTCTTTTCTTTATACTATTTAACAATATTAGTTGCATCTGATTTTTTTTCCACTTTGTACATGTGAAGCTTTTGAAATGCGAGTCTAAAATTGCAACTGAAAACTACAAACAAAACAACTTCTGCATGTTGCAAAATACACTGGAAATGGCATGAGAAGCAAATAACCCAGTAATAGAAAAAAGTTCCTTGCCTCTCCACGACACAATAGAAACAATATCAACACCAAACAAGCTGACAATGGAGACAACCTCAACTACTAAAAGTCCAAAAAGGTATGCACGTATTTTAGTTCTAATTGATTTTTGCACCATTTTGAACACATGAAACTTCTTCACCTTCTTTTAGAATTTTCTATTAAAAAAAACAACAGAATAGAACTTTTGCATTGACAAATAATTTCTTAAACTTTATCTAAGTTTCAAAATAGTTGCTATTGATTCCTGCTAATTGATTTTCTCCCATTTCTTTATCTATGGCAATAGCAGACTAAGACAAACCCCTGCAGAACCAGCTACTATTATCGAGATGTGCACAACAACAATAAAGACTGTTTTTGAAGGAGGCATCTTGGTTGTATATGGCCCTGCACAGAACAAAATCCAAACCTCCCCTGCAAAGGCACAAATACTGCATGCAGACTTTGTTGATAGATACGGTCTAATGATAATTATAGCTGGGATAAATGACAACATGATCAAGCGCTTTGGTACCTATTTTCTCAACCAACAAAATTCTAAGAATCACTCGATTTGGACTCAAGAAAAAAGGGCAATATGACAGAGGTGATGCTAAGTAATCAATAGTCATATTCCCACATACAATAGTTGAGACAATTGATCAGGTCTGTAAAGTCAGGAAACTAGCTCCAGATTCAACAATTGCTGATTTGTTGTCATCGAACGAGACCTACTCTGTTGACTCCGTTGCAGCTATTGTCATTGCATGTGAATACAACAATAGACAGTTTGATTTTTATATCAAAGATGGTGAAATAGCTAATGGTCATGCCACTGTAAATATCCCACATCCATAGATAATGTCTTTTGAAAATTTGTTTTTATTTAAAATCAAACAAACTTTTCACTGTTTCATATAAACAAGTAAAAGGAAAAAAACACACAAATACCTTCAACAGTTTCCAATTGCAACATATGCTCATTGTCTATTGTCTTTTGCTATTGCAACTTCAGGTCAGCGAAGGATACACAGATTTTTTTTTGCAAATTCAACAACATCTTGCATGCGGCAATCCTCCACTCTACTTGTTTAAGAACATTGTTCGGAATGAAACCAAAGGAATCCACATGTTCAGGACTTGTGCAGCCACCTTCATTGATCCTCTTAATGATGACTATGCAATTCAGAGTTTGGTTCTAATCATTGACTCAGAGACACAGGTTTGTTGCAAAATTGTTATTTTCTCATGGCATTAACAGTGAAAAAAAAACACATTTTACTTTGCTGCAAAGTAGATCCATTGCTTAACACCCTTTTCTTTTTTTTAAAGGAAATCTCTCCTAGTATAGTGTATCAATTTTAAATGATAAAATAAAATTTAATGTTTAAAAAACTTGTTGGTTCTTGTTACTTTTAAAAATATGGATCTTAGTAAATAATATGAAACAAATTCAATAAATTTATATTATATTTTCATTATTTTAATTTATAGTTTATCTTATAGATATTTTAAAATTATTATGAAAATTTGGATAACTATTTGATAGAATATTGTAATTATATTGATTTGAAACAAATGATATTTTAATTATATTAGAATTAACTTTACAATTCTTAATTTTATTTATTATATTTTTTTAAAATAATATTTATAACAAAAAAATTTAAGATAAAATTACAAAAATTTAATAAAAAAACATAATAAATATATTGATTAAACCAAACACACATAGTGACAAATACCTCCCCACAATAGGACCCCAACTTCACACTTATAGGAGAATGGACTTTCAATACCAATCAATTTGGAAAAAAAACAAGACCCACAATCAAATGTACAAATAATTTCACCTACAGCTCAAGCCAAACCCATGAACTTTCAGCTGCAAGTTCTTTCTTCTATTGCTGCTTCCATATCTGTTCGTTTTCTAAAAAAATCATTTGAAGGTCCAACTACATAGAATAACAGCTAGAAATTAAACTTATTTCTCTAGGATCATGCCCAGCCTAAATTGTAATAATATATGTGCCCTGTCTGTAATCATTGATAAATTCGATGACCAACAAAATAAATATAAATTAAAAGAAAAATACAATTTGTATAAGAAAAAAACTAAAAGAATGAAACAAATGTTGTTCTAACCCTTCATATCCATCCTATACTGATCTCAATCTACCATATGATGCTTGCATGTATGGTCAGAACCCATCCTGAATTGTAATAATATACCTGCCATGTCTATAATCATTGATAAATTCGAGGACCAGCAAAATAAATATAAATTAAAAGAGAAACACAATTTGTATAAAAAAAAACTAAAAGAATGAAACAAACGTTGTTCTAACCCTTCATGTAGCCTTCCTATATTGATCTCAATCTACCATATGATGCTTGTATGTATGGTCAGAAAGGTCTCCACATCATAAACATGTGAAATTTGTGCCTCGGGATTTCCTTTTACAGCAGGTCCATGAAACATTAAAATCAATATTTTTTGTCAAACTTGTTGTTTAGAGAGTAGAGTACTTGACAAATTCCCTATCTGTTATCAAAATGTTTTAGATCCCAGGCCCGGTCCCTGGTTTATGACTATTTTTATGCTTGCTAGAATCGTTTTCTTTTGTGACCAGACTTCACTATCGAAATGCCTCCAAATTGTTGTTGTGTGTGTCACTAATGTTCATTTTCCAAAGCATTATCATAAGAATGTCCTTTTTATTAACCCAAAGTGTGTTTTTTGTTAAGTGAAGTGTACCGAGGGGTCATAACTAGCATTGAATTACTCTTGTTCGATATTTAATTTGTTTGGTTGCTTAGTGAATTTAGTTTGACATAAGTGAAATATTAGCTACTATATTATAGATGGGTATCACTCTAGAAATGTATGATGTTCTATCATTATAGAGGAGTATTTTTTCATGTTTTTGAAGGCATTGGATTCATAAGTTACATATTCAAAGGTAGTTGATTGATGTTACAGAAAACAATTTTATGGTAAAAACACATATTTTGGAATTCCTCCAAAACCGATTTCACCTTGATAGGAGAGCACTAGGTCTCTTGGACCTTTGGTGATGCTTTACATACATATGGGTGGCTTAGTTTGGGTGGATGCATGGCCTTGGTTATAATGATAACATAGAGCAATTACCTAGGAGGTTGATACCCTAATAAATATGATGTCTAGCGCATTGTGTAATCAAGAGAAACACAATATGTAATCAAGAGGAAAAAACAAAAAAACAAACCTGAAAGTCTAAACATTGTTCCCATTATGGAGTCAATGGAGAGTCAGTGGCCATTGGTTGTGACCTTGCATCATTGTATCTAAAAAAAACACTTTCGAAGTGCACTCTTTCAGGTTTTTTTGGCTATCATTTCCCTTTCCTCATTGGTCACTACTTAAAATTTATTTAAAAGCATGTATTATACATGATTTCCCTTTAATAATTTGTGGTTCCTTATCTGTTTTCATCTCTTGTGTGGCTTTGGCAGATACATGGAACACTCAAAGCAAGGAACACATTTGCACCGCCGTATCGATGCATTTGCACTGAATGCAAACAACCATTGATTCATAGCTGTGTGTTATGCACATTCTGCAAACATGAAACAACAACTATATATGAACATAACTTGGAATGCAATTTAGACCCAAATGATGGATTGATAGAATGCACACTGCGCAACCTGTAGTTAAAAGAATATTGTCCAAAAGTAGCAAATATTTCATTTCAAGAATATTCAAAAAACATATCATCAATAGTTTTCAATCTATGAAGGTTCTCCCAGCAAGGGCGTTTTACATTGGCCCTGAACAACAAAATCACCAATTTGAAAAAAATTAACTGCGAGGTACACAAATCCCTATTCTTTTTTGGTCTGTTCAAGTTTCTTGTTAAATGCTTCTAACATCTGAAAATTGTGCATTCAAAATTGTATTCCATTGCATCCCCTAAAAACACAAACAACTTGTTGTTTCTTTGTTTAAAACAGAGTTTAGCTACACATTTGCCTTTAACTGTATATTTGCAAAATTTACCAGTTTGATGATAGAATACCATGAGTAAAATAGAATACCTTCTTGTATTTTATGTGGTGGCATGTCTCGGGTTAAGCTTTTGGAGTTTGCTGCTAATAGAAATGATACCAGTGGCTACTTCATTATATAAAGCAAGCAAACATAGAAATTGTTGTAAGGTCATTTCCATATACTAAAACTACTTGTTGTGCACTTGAAAGTAAGGTGCAATTTTACAGCTAAGTATTGAAATGATTGTAACATTCATCTAATTTGTCTACCCAACATATATCAATTAATTATATTATTTTATATATTTGTGTGCTTTACCCATTTAAATCTATTTAAACCTAGTTAGACACAGCCATATTCCAAATTTTAGATACCCATTTACTTTATGAATTTTAGATGCTCATTTCTGTAGACAATGATGCCATTATGTTGTAACATATAATTGGGAGATTTTTTTAAAGCTATTGCACTTGAACAAAGATTATCCTTGTTTAGTTCGGTACATTACCAAATATAATTTCATTTCATTTTTAAAACATACATTTATTGGAATACTAAGTTTTTTCATAATTTTGATGTTCAAACACCCTACTTGCAATATAGTAAGTTACAAGACCAAACCCTCATTCCATTCATGTACATCTGAATAACCTTAAATATTGAAAAATATAATTATACTAGAAACTGAAAAAATAGGTCAACACAGGATTGAAAAAATAGAGCTACAATTCTTCTCTATCTCCAATGCATTTTTCCTAGTAAAAACCTTAGAATTCCTACTCATTTATTTAAAAAATACCCCCACACAAACGTAGGGGCTCTGAAATCATGGATTCCAAAACATTTCTAGACCTAGAAGGTTCATTCACCAATTGAGCACTGGGGGCTCTAAAATCATGGATTCCAAAACAATTATAGACCCAAGAAGGCTCAATCACTGAGTGAGCATTGAGAGAAGAGAAACATCGAGATCATCTTGTATTTGTTTCCTTACTAGATCAACATAAATGACTAGAAATGGGCAGGTATCCTACAGATGAACCATATGTTTGTCTTAGGATCCGAACATGATGTTTTGGACAACATGTTATTGTACATTCCTATATTGTCTATAGAATAATCCTGGATCTACCGATCCAAAAGGATTCTTGAGCTTGCACATTTGAACATGCTCCCCTCCATGGAGAGTCTTCTTCTAAGATCCTTTTGTGTTGTTAGTGCTGATCGTTCAGGTTGAGACCCACTTAATGGGCATGTAAGCATGGGGCATTGTAGTATGACATGCATCAATGGGACGAGTGAATACAGTTTGGAAATTGGCATTTCCTCTAATTTGAAGCAACTGGTCTTGAAATGGAAATTCACTTTAATTATCTATTTAAGGAGCTTGATGGTTCTAATATTGTAGAAGTAATGTAGGTTGTTAGATTATTTTTTCCAGTTTTCGATGAAGAAATGAATGAAACGCTGGGAAGTGAGGTTACGAAGGAAGAATTAAGGTATTTTTTATACCCTTTAAATCAGGCTAAGAGCCTGATGGTTGGACCATAAAATTATATTTGGGGTTTTATCACTTATAGGAGGATAATTTACAAAAGGCCATTCAGGAATTTTATATTGAAAGCAAATTCCTTAATATCCAACGTAAATTTATAGTAGCTAATAATTTACTTAAAAAAAAGGATAAGCTTAGTTTTTCTTAGGATTTCAAACCCAGTTAGCTATGTAATATTTTGTACAATATAATTAGGAAGACCATTGCAAACATAATATGATGGTCAAAGTAATTTAAAAATGAGTAATTTGGTTTTGTTCATAACTCACAAATTCATGATGGAGTGGGACCTTACTTTACTTCTTAGTGTTTACTGTGAAAGGCCTTACTTCTTGACTTGGATTTGTCAAGCTTTATTTTAAAGACATGTATTATAAGGAAGGGACTTAGAGGTGATTTTGGTCTAGGTTTGGTCCATAAAAAGGCAAAGAAATGTATTATAAGGACGAATCTTAGAGGTGATTTTGGTCTAGGTTTGGTCTATAAAAAGGAAAAGTTCCTCAGGAAAGGTCCTAGCCCTTAGTAAGCCTAATGTGAGGTGAATCTTAATCCTTGGTTTGTGTTTAGTAAGACTTTTGTCTCCCCAATATGAGTGCATTCTTTTCATTTAAGATCCTTAGAAATGAATAAAATAAATTACAATCACACAAACTACTACACTAGATAATCTGTTACTAGGCCATGCATCAATTTGATCCAAAGTGTTGAGAATAAAGCCCACCTAGAAAGCCCGTGGTCCTCTCCTGAATTGGATTCATCAAAATGAAAATCCATTATTGTTTAGCAACAAAAAAAACTACAAATTCCTTTATTTAGCACTAAAACTACAAACTTGAGTCTATTGGTTATAATCATTCAATGTAGAAAATAGATCGGTATTATTTGTCCAGTTACAAACTTCAGTCTATTGGTTATAATCATTCAATGTAGATAATAGATAGGTATTATTTCTCTAGGAAAACTGGAGGTTCAACATAAAAGTAGATATGTGGTCGTGAGAGCATACAATGAAAGTCCACAAATATATTAGATTTCAAAAAATAAAAATAAAATCTCCTACGGATGTGTGTGTGGATCATATTCTCATTCACACACAAGAAACCAGGTTAGGGAAATGTCACACCTTATGTTTTTAAAATGAAGAGTATCTTTATTTTATATATATGTATGTTGAATGCGTTAATGGGATATATATGGATCGAAGGCTATGGAAATGGTTATGCCACGCGGTTTTCTTGCTTCTTTGCTTGCACTCCTTCCTAGGATTGTGAATGTTGTGTCAGCTTTTAGCAGCTTACAACTGTTTCTAAAAGTTTTGTTAGAGGAGAACTTAATACCCAAAAAAATAGTCCTCTACAAAACTTATTTCCTTGGAACATCAAATTAAATCTCTCATATATAATGGCTGGTCAAACCATTTCTTATTGAAAAAAACAAAACACCTTCAAATATTAAATACCATTGATTTTAGATAAGTTGAACATAATTCACGTTTTTGCTGTACCAAAATATCTACACATTGTTTTTGCAACTATTAAAAGAGAAATATTCAAATATTGCCTATATAAGTGTTTTTGTAATTAGGCTTCCACTATTGTGATTTTGCTTCTTGTTCTTATTACGGACTACATGCAATGTGCAGAAACGAGTGGTTTCAAGAACTCCAACAATGACAGTCAGATTGCCATCAAGCAAAAACTTGTTACAAGGCATTTTGTTATAGGGCATTTTGCAAAAGCACAGCTGCAACCTCATACTTTGCATCACAACACTAACTTAAAGTTGTCTATTTTTATCTTTTATTTTGACAAGAAAATTGTCTTAAACTTGTCTTTTATTTTGACAAATGACTTTAGACAATGTGCAGTCTTTAATTAGCTCATGCCTATTTTTGAAAGTTTTTCTACTTAAAATTTTTACAGTTACATGTTATGTAATAAGAAAATGTTTTTTTGTTATCTACTTGAAACACGAAAAAAGAACTTCTCTTTTTTGCTATATCGCAATCTGGTTTTTTTTAATTCTATTTAATCTCATTTCTGTCTTTAGTAATTTGTTCTGTGCAAAGTGTTCTTCTTTCATAGAGTGCATAGTGTAACATTTTCAACCAAAGAAATTAAATAGTGCTTTTAATATTATATATCTATCAAAATTATGTTGCTGGGAAATAATTTCTTACAAACATTTAAAATACTTCTATTTTAATATGTATAAATTTAATATAATTCTTTCCTATATGTAAAACTATACCTATAATTGAGAAATGGAATGAAAATTTAAACTTCACTTATTGTGCATTGAATGACTAGCTGCTTTTAACTAGCAAATTGATTTTATGATCTTAGTTTTAACAAATTTCCCTGGTTTACTTTTACCAAAGACAAACATTTAAATTATATATATATATATATATAT